>JAJPUD010000819.1:427837-467224 GCA_023553655.1 Myrmecobius fasciatus
GAGACACAGACAGACAGAGAAAGAGAGGCACACAGACACAGAGACACACAGAGAGACATACACAGAGAGAGAGACAGAGACAGAGAGCTTCAGAAACAGAGAGACACAGAGGCAGACAGACATAGAGAGACACAGAGAGACACAGAGATAGAGACAGAGACAGAGAGACACACACAGAGACAGAGATAGAGAGAGACACAGAGACACACAGATACACAGAGACAGACAGAGATAGAGACAGAGAGAACACACAGAGATAGACACACACACACACACACACACACAAAGAGAGACAGAGACAGAGAGAGACAGACAGAGAGAGAGGAGAGATGTATTTCCATTAGGAAGCGTGGCTGCAGCCTACTAAAAGCCCGGGTAGGCATGTTAGGGTAGCCGTCTCCATCTCCTCATCCATCAGTTTTGATGTTTATGATACCAGAGCTACCACAAGATGCATTTGGCCTTCCCACAGAAGCTCCCTAGCAGAGTCAGTGGCTGCTATGGGGCTAAAATGGGTGTGATTCCTTGCTTTCTTTCTTCCATAACCTTATCAAATGACTTTGGGAATAGAGAGATCTTTCTTTTATTGGGAATAGATAGGTGCAGTTTCTCCAGTGAATGATCAAAGGCACATAGTCATGTGAAAATGGCAGAGAATTAAATTAAGCCAGCATCTCTTGAGGATCTACTGTTTTTAAAACATATTACTAGGTTTCTGGGGGATGCAAAGAGGTGAAAGAAATCACTTCTTCTCTCATGGAGATTACAGTCTGTTTGGAGAGGCATTCGTTTATGCAGTAGCGACTAAGTTCTAGGCTCTGGACATGATGTAAAAAAAAAAACAATTAAAAGCCCCATCAACAAAAAGAGATGTTTGCTTTTTTTTTTTTAATAATAGGATACTAGGAGTATAGATGAAGAAGAGAACTTGGAGGTCATCAAGAATAACCTCCTTGGGGTAAGTAGGTGACACAGTGAATAGAGCACTAGCCTTGAAAGCAGGAGCATCTGAGTTCAAATCCCAACCTCAGACGTTTACTAGCTGTGGGGTCTTGAAGAAGTAACTTAAGCCCAGTTGTCTCAAAAAGAAGAGAGAGACAGAGAAAGAGAGACTGAGACAGAGGGAAAAAGAGAAACTGAGAGACAGAGAGACACTGAGATAGACACAGAGTGAGAAACAGACACAAAGACAGACACAAAGATAGAAACAGATCAGAGACAGAGAGAGGAAAAAAAGTGTAAGAGAGACAGACACAGAGAGAGTCAGAGAGAGAGAAAAAGAAGCAGAGTGAGAGAGACACACACAGAGAGAAACAGTGAGAGAGAGTGAGAGAGACAGAGAGAAAAGAACAATAACAATCCCCTCATGATAAATGAGAAAACTGAGGCTGGTATCTTTGTTGCCCTTTGTTTTGATAGCACACTTACTTTACCTTCATGGCCCACCACAATTCTCCTCTTCCATATGAGAACAGTATCAGAGGCATTGAATCAAAGCCAATTGACCTAGCTGGGGAATGTCTAACCTGTATTGCATCCCACGTGGCCACCCCATGTCTCTGGCCCCCACCTACCACTGAGCAGACTAAGACATTTTCCTCATTAGTCCTCAGGACCCAAAACTTTATTACAAATTGTCAAAGTTCCAACTGATTTTAGTGCTGTTATTTACATTACCAATAAGGTTTTGAATAACAGTTTGAAATAATAGTTGTGTTGACCTTTCAGCCATCAGTTTTTTAAGTTTCTTTGACCCAGGCTAAATGGAGAGGTAGCTGGGAGGAGGGGAGAGGGAGAGGATTTTGGGAGGATGGTGATTAACTTCTAAGTTGGAAGTCTAGGAAACTAAACATGATGGTATCAGTGCAAGTTGACTCCATTTCTGGAGGGCAGGAATTGTGACCAGTGGTGGTTGTGAGCCGGTCTTATAACACGGTTTGTTTTCTTAATTTACTACATGAAACAGTTTTTCTCTAATGGCACCTGGCATGTCATCTACTAAATGCACCTTAATGTCTTCATCAATCACCTCAGAACACTCTTGCATACATCAGTTGTTGACATTCCCCCCCTCCCCAACAAATAAATGAGGGGAATGATTTATCCGAAGCCACCAATCACTTGTGGGGCTTCTTAAGTGGCACTCCAGGGAAAAACGACCAAAAGCATTACTGTGCTCCTTCCTCTAGGGCTGTATGGAAGAGAAACTTTGCTAATAAGTCTTCATGAAGGATGTTCCTGGGAATTTGTCCACTGGGATCCAGTTTGTTCCCAGGGCTTTCAGAAGGTTATTATTTCTCTTTTCCTTTATGGAAAATGGCCTTAAGACAGAGGGAGCAACCTACCGGCCTTTTGTGTTGCAGGTGGACAGTAGTCTGGAAACCTAAGAACCTTCCATGAATTCACAAGAACTCTTGTGAGCAAATTATTAACCTGTGAGTTATACCTAGAAGCAATGAGATGGCTACGTAGACAGAACAGGGGTTCTGGATTTCGGAACACCAATTTGACCTCAAATTGCTTCGTGTGTGACACAGTTTTATCGACTATAAAATGGGGATTGTATCAGCACTCACATAGCAAAGTTTATTGTGAGCATCAGAAATAGTATCTGACGTAAAATAGCACAGTCCCTGGCACATAAAAGGTGCTTAATAAATGTTTGTTTCCTTCTTGATATTTTTCTGTTACCTGGATACAAACCACTTTCTTTGACCGTGATTCCCATGGCCATACACTGGAATACCATCATGGACATCTTATCATCTGCTCTGATGCCCTATGTGTACCTCTCTACCACTACCTGCTTTTATAACTCTAATAAAATCAATGCTGCCATTACAACTGAAAAAGGGATGAGAAACCATTGCCCTGTGACTCTATTTATAATTTCTAAGTCTAGACATCAACTCCTTTTCTTGACCACCTTTACCCTCCCCTACACCCTACTTTCTTAAGGGAAAAAGATTGCTTCACAGTTTCATTCGTATCTTCAATATCTGGCATACTGTGGGTGCTTAATAAATGCCTGCTTATTTGATTCAGTCTCAGTTTATTCATCTGGGAACTGTAGGCTTCCATCAGATGTACACAGCAAACACTTAATAAATACTTTTTGGATTGAATTGAGTCAGAAAACTTGAGAGTTGAAAGGCAGCCTTGGTTTAAGTCTGAGCCAACTTATACATGGATAAAAATTCCATCTCCAAAATATTGGACAAATGATCATCTGGCCTCAAGGTTTAAATATATATTTTTACATACTGTCTTTTCTCAGTAGGGCACTAGGTGATGCCATAGTGCACAGAGCGCAGGGCCTGGAGTCAGGAAAGCTCATCTTTATGAGTTCAAATCCAGTCTGACACTTTCCAGCTGTGTGACCCCTGGTAAGTCACTTTATCCTGTTTGCCTCAATTTCCTCATCTGTAAAATCAACTGAAGAAGAAAATGACAAATTATTCCAATATCTTTGCCAAGAAAACCCCAAATGGGATCATGAAGAATTGGGCACAAATGAAAAAAAGACTCAATACTTTTTTCAATAGAATGTATACTCCTTGAGGGCAAAGACTTGATTTCTTCATCATTGAATCCCCACAGCCTTGAAGAGCTCATAGTAGGTGCTTAATAATGAATACTCATTGGATTGAATTGGAAGGAAACCCATTACCTACCCCTCAAGGCTGCAAGTTTGATTTTTTGCATAGCTCTAAAGATTAGGAAAAATTTTTTCCTTCCATCAAGCAAAATTTACCTCTTTGCAGCTTCATTCATCACTTTTATTTCTCCCCTCCAGGGCCAAATGGTGTATGTTTATTCCCTCTTCGCTTGACAATCCTTCATATACTTTAACATAGCTCCCATGACCCCCGTCATCTTCTCTTCATGGGCCATTGATCTCAAGGGCCTTCACCATTCTGGACACCCTTTTCTCTATGCTCGGCAGCTTTTGATGGACCTTCGGTGCCCAGAACTGAACACGATGCTCCAGATGTGCTCTTGCCAAAGCAGAGCATGCCTTAGGATCCTTATCCTATTCTGGAAGTACGGGTCAATAGGAAGTCTGTAGTTAGACTCTGCCTTATTGCAAAATCAGTGAAGGAACAAAGGAAAGGTAATGCAGTGATCCAGGTACTGGACTGGACATCGGGAAGATGTGAATTTGAACCCTCCCTCTGATACTACCTCTGATACTACAAATCACTTAAGTCAGTCTCCTTATCTGTAAAAATGAGGATAATAATAATAACACTTATTTCTGTTACTTTGCAAACCTTAACACAATGTGAGATAATAGTATTACATAAGGTACAGTACAGCATTACATACAGTACAGCACTTAGGATAGAATCCTTTTTTTAAAATGATCATAGATTTGGTTCATCAAACTGCAGAGGTCCTTGAACTGGGGGACCTAAGGGTCTCCTGACATTTTAACACTTTCCATGTGTTCCCATTTCCTTTAGAATTACCCAATCTTTGATTTTAAGGATCAAAAAGACTGTAGTCACCTTCCTTCTTAGTTCTTGACCCCAAAACTTTAAAATATATACCTTTGAATGTTTCACCTGAGAGAACATATCAAAATCAGTTCTATAGAAAGGATACAAGGAAATCTACAAGGCACCTACTTTTCACATCCGAATATCTCTGAATCATACATTTATATATGTAACAAATTATATACTATGGTATACACACAAATATATGCATGTGTACATGTGTATGTATACATACACATGTACACATGTATGTGTGTATGTGTGTGTACTCCAATAGTTTCTGAGATTTGTGATCTCATTGATATAGATACCAAGATATATATACACACATGAAATACACAAAAACATAGAATATAATCTTCTCAACCAAAAAGTTATCTTGATTTTACTTTGAATGTATTTTCTATCTACTTATATGAATACATTAAAATAGAATATTTTATTACAATATTTTTATTAAATCAAATGAGGTAACATTTGATGTAAAGCACTTAACACAGTACTTGGCACACAGTAAGCCTTTAATAAATCCTTATTGCCTTTTTCAAAGCAGGGGCTATTCCATTTTTGTCTTTCTATAATTAGGACATAGCCTGATGAAAGGCACAGAGTAGGTGTTTTATAAATGTGTGTTGATTCATTTAATATATAACATATAAATTATAAATATATACATACATATATCTGTCACCCCTGTTTCTCTAACTTTGAAACATATATATGCCCCAATGTGGAAATTATGTGACCAAGAGAATTACTATTCTTGTAACTAGAAATATATCTTTTATGGAGGTATCACATTATCTTGCTTGGGGTCAGGGCGACCATTATATCTCACCTCTGACATTTACTAGAAGTGTGATTCTGGGCATGTCACTTAACTCTCTATACTGCTGAAAACTTCCCAAGAATTATCTACTAAGACTAGGTAAATTACATTCTACACTGGTGAAGCAGTTCCCACAATGGAACTTCTCTCCTCTGTCACCAGCCCCACTTCTACCTTAAATCACAGATCATTTGTGCATATGAACATAACAAACATGAATTTAATTCATATCTACAAATTACTTTCTTCAGGAAGATGGATAAAAATTTAAGTGATATATGCACATTATATATAATATTTATAAATCAGAAGACTTTCACATTTACATATAATGATGCTGCTAATGATAACTAGCATTGATGTAGGGCTTACCATGTGCTAAGTACTTTACAATTATTATCTCTTTAAAAACAAAACAACTAATACCAAAGTTAAGGACAGATAGCAGATATTTCATTGACAGACATTTGGTGTTTCCAAATGATATAAAGTTGAGAAAAACATGAAGCTTCCAGTTTCTTTTTTCCATTATTCTCTAAGTGGCTTAAAAACCAGAATTAGAAGTCAGGACCAAATTAAGAAAGATGGCAAGGTTGTCGATGTCACTGGCTATGACTAGAATCTTCTTACTCCAGAAGACTCAGCCTGTATCATCTGTTGGTCTCTTGCATTTCCTTTTTCACTTAAAATAGCTTGGAATACATCTGCAGAAGGGAACAATGAAGTGTACTATAAAAAACATTAGCCTGCTATGTCTAACCAGTGGAAGATCTGGTTCATATCCTTATTAGTCCACCAACAAGCTGTCTAACTTTGAAAAAGTCATTTCAACTGAGCTTCAGTTTCTTTGTCTGTAAAATTAACAGGACTGGCCTTGGTTATGGGCAATTTATTTCCCCTCACTCGTTATTCAGATTCCATATCTTTTAAAATTAAGAGGTCGAATTAGAAGGTCTCTCCAGATGATTAAAATCATGGTCCTAAAATCCTATCTTATGTCAGGGTGGGGACAAAAAAAAGACAGGGGGACAGGATTCTGTGTTAAAAATTCCTATCAAAACTTGAATTTTTCAGACCAGTAAGTCTGACTTCAGGCCTTCCCATGATAAATGTCTTTCCTAAACCATACATTGATAGATTTAGTTCCTTGATGTCAGGCCATGCTTGAACAACAAGGGCAGGTGAATAGCCTTGTTGCACTAGTGATTTAGAGTTTGCTGGCTCTCTGTCGGCCACAGAGAGCTGGCTGGACCCGTCTGAAGAGTCATTACGGCCTCTCTGCAATGGGCTTTTCCAATGCTGTGGCACTTGAGAGATTGCTTGGGGAAAATGTGTTGCTCTTAAAGCCGCCTTTTCCCAGGAAATGAATTATGTATCTCAAGCTTGGGGACAATAAGCCCATGACTTCAGCTGCAGTTGTGGATTCAGCAGTATCGTATTTACAAATATGAATATTTATTTTCATGCCATGGAGGCTGGGGTGGTAGTATTTGCAGGGAAGAGCTTGGCTGGGATGCTGAGGACATCACCTACTGCTTTTTACTGCTCAGCACTCTCCAGGCTATTTAAAGAACCCTTTCGTCACCATCACTTTGGGCCAACCTGAAAAACAATTTAGTTGAGATCTACCATCTCAACGGCTCCTCAGATCTGTAATGCTGACCTAGAGGCAATTGTGTGTATAGCTGTACAGGTCGGCTGTTCATTTGTCGGCCCATACGTGGCTCCTTTCTTTTGTAACTACTTACAAACAAGGTTCAGAATTGTCACCCATCAAATGAATCTCTATTCATTTGTAACTGGCTACCTAGATTATTTTTATGCAGGCAAAGAAAAGTTGGAATGGGGTGGGATGGTGAGAACACACTGATATATTCTTCCCGTGGGCCTTTTATTAAATGTCTACTCGATGCAAATCAATCGATGAAGTATTTATTATGGAAAAGCAAGAAGCAGTATCATGTAGCCAAGAGCCATCATGAAGACTTGAGTTCAAATGCTTCCATGCTACTTCTTTGCTGTGTGATTAATGACACAGGGGGATGGGGGATAAAGTGCTACACCTAAAAGTCAGAAAGACAGGAATTCAAATTCAGCTTCAGATGTGAGCCACTTAACATCTTAACTCAGTCTCCTCTGCTATAAAATGGGGATAATAACAGCACCTACCTCTTAGGGTTTTGTCAGCATATAATATTTGTAAAGCACTTGGTGGGGAAGCTAGGTGGTGTAGTCCATAGAATTCTGGACATGGAGTTAAAAAAAATAAAAAAAAAAAAACTAAGGTCAAATGTGACCTTTAACACTCAGTAGCTGCATGACCTTAAAACAAATCACTTACCTCTGCTTGCCTCAGTTTCCTCATCTGTAAAATGAGCTGGAGAAGGAAATGGCAAATCACTCCAAATAATAACAGCACCTACCTCTTAGGGTTTTCTCAGAATATAATATTTGTAAAGCACTTAGTGGGGCAGCTAGATGGTGCAGTCCATAGAATTCTGGACATGGAGTTAAAAAAATTGTCAAAAAAACTAAGTTTTAATGTGACCTTTAACACTCAGTAGCTATATGACCTTGAACAAATCACTTTCCTCTGTTTGCCTCAGTTTCCTCATCTGTAAAATGAGCTGGAGAAGGAAATGGCAAATCACCCCAGTATCTTTGACAAGAAAACCCCAAATGAGATCATAAAGTGTCAGACATGACAAGTTGCAGAGCAACAACAAAGCATTTAGCACAGTGCCTGGCACATAGTGAGTGCTTTATAAATGTCAGCTATTTATCAATGAGGGTGGTGAAGGTGATGATGATGATGGTGATGATGTCACAAACTTTGCTCTCTAAGATTGTAAATTTAAAATGAATTCTGATCGTCATCCCTGGGGGTCCCCTGCACCAGGGATTACTCACTCTTGGAGGTAATGACAAGGACTGTCTTACCCTGCCCCACTCCTTGAAAAATGGAAAAGCACCATGGTTTAGAAGACAATGGCCCATCCTTGGTTGCACAAACACACTCTGAGTCATTCTTCTCATAGAAGGGCTAGTGATCTGCCCGTACTTCTTTATCCAGTTCCTCTGAGTGAGTGAAATGACTGACCAACGTTAAAATTCACGTATTGCATGGAACATAAAGAAATGACCTGGGACTTGACTGCATGGCTATAAGCTTATTGTTGCATACTGTGCAAACACATTGGGGTTCTAGATTCTGAGACTGCATGATCAATTCTTTAGCTACACACCCCAGGGCAATTAGGTAGCCCATTGATATTATGAACAATGAAAGGCACTGTTCTTAGTAAGGCTGCAATTACTCCCTTTCCCTCATTAACAGTATTTTATCCATCCATCCATCCACAATTTCCTCAATAAACCTTTATAATATACCTAATACAGCTAATTTGCTTCGCTAGCCAATGAGATAGATGGGGATAGGACATGGATCTGTTATTTCATTGACATAGGGACCTCCAAGGTGAGGAAACATCCTCCACCTATGCAGATCACCTTTCCTGAAACCTAGAATCTTAGCAAATTGCTTCGAGGGACACTGAGAGGTTAAGTAACTTGCTTGGGGTCACACAGGCAGGATGTGTCAGAGGGCTTTCTAGCTCCAAAGCCAGCTTTCTAGCCACTGCATTCTGCAGAAGAAAAATAAGGCAATTCTCCTTGTAAGGGTTGTTCAAGCTCAGATCTCTCTTCCTGCAATCTTATGACCCATTGGTTTCCATTTTTTTTTTAAAAAGCAAACTTCTTTTTAGAGATAAACTTATTTCACAGGCCTTTGCCTTCATGATGGTAGGAACTGATGTTTGTTTGACTCTTTAAAGCTTGCCAAGTGCCTTACATTTTGTATCTCATCTGAGCCTCATTTAAAGCTCCTGTGAGGCAGGTATTATGGGCATTTTTATCCCCATTTAAGAGGCAGGGGAATTGAGACTGATTGAGCTTTAGTGACTTGTTCAGGATCACACAGCTAGTAAAATGTCAAGGACAGGATTAGAACTCAGACCCAGCACTCTATGTGCTACATTGTGTATACTAGTAGTATACATTGTGAATTCAGTAATATTTGTAAATGAATCAGTATTGTATTCATCAGATTTACCTCTTCAAAATAATAATCATCATTCCATCATTCACATGACATCTTGTAGAGATGGTCAAAATGTAAAAGCATCATATGCATATATTTTCACTAGCCTTTTTGCAATAGCTGGGATCCCCAGGGGCACCTGGTCCCTAGATTTGGACCCATTGCTGTAACCCACAGAACTCTTCTCTATGTATTTGTCTTTTGGTCCTTGTCTCTGTCTTTCTGTCTGTCTGTCCCTGTCTCCATCTCTTTCGGTCTTTCTTTTTCTCTCCCAGTCTCTGTCTCTGTCTCCCTCTTCTCTCCTTATACCCTTCTCTCTCTGATCCAGAATTATGTTTTCTTCAATGTAAGCAGCTCCAGAACTCCCCCACTGGTATTTTCCTTACTCATTCAATGATTGTCATAAGCCATATTTTCTCTTGAGGGCCTCCATTGTCACCTTGATGATCTCATTTGATCCTCACAACAAGCTTGCAAAGATAAGTGCTATTATTAGCCCTATTTTACAGTTGAGGAAACTAAGGTTAAATGACTTGTGCAGAGTCACATAATTAATAAGTACCTTGAGCAACATTTGAACTTAGATCTTCCTGATTCCAGGCCCAGAGTTCTATCTACTATACCACCAGTATTCTAAACTAATACAAAGAAGTAATGTGTAGCTGAACTTTGATTCCAACCCAGGACCTCTGTCTACAAAGCCTATGTTTTATATACAAACCCATATACACACACAATATACCATAAACATTTAATTTTCTGAGTTTCCATTTACTTATCTATGCTTGAATAATCCCAAACTCTTACCCATCTCATAGGATTCTTGTGAATATTCAGGCAAGACTCAATGGTTATCAACATATTTACTAGTAGATTTGCTGGAAAATGGTCTCCTGTAGCCACCAAAGTTGATTCACTTTAATTCAACAAGCATTCATTAAGTGTCTACTGTGTACCAGATATGGTAGAAGGCATTAGTAATACAAAAAAAAATGAAAAACATCCTTTTTTTAAGGAGTTTACATTCTATTGCAGCAAAAATGTTGGCCAAAGGAAAAGGAAGAATAAAAGTGGGAATACTTGGAGAAGATGTTGAATCATATAAATATCATATCTGCAGGTTAGCATGGCGTAATGTGTAGAGTTGACCTTGGAGTATAGAAGGCTCTTCATTCAAGTTTTTCCTTTGCTGTGTGATCCTGGAAATGTCCCTTAGTCTCTGGGAGCTCTAGATAACTAATATGAGGTACAGAATAGCTACCCATCTGCAGTGACAAAAGAATTTTCCTAATCAGCAATTCCCTCTATCATTGAGTTCACACATCTGGACCAAGAAATGTTATAATACATGGAATTTTCATTATATATTTATCTCATTAAATATATATTTCAGCAGCACATGTGCTGAGCTATATTTTTAACTGTATATTTCTCAGGCCAGGTTACTTCGATTGTTTGGGCCATTTTTTGATGAATATGAGCAATATTTGAAAGGTTAGAGATGATGACCATCATTTTCAATATATGGCTTATAATCTTTCAGCTGATAACTCAAGCAAAGGCTTTTTCCCCCTTTTTTTGAAATTGTATTGGAGATCTCTGGCACAAATGAAGCCTCTCTAATCTGTACCCATTGTCTATTTCCACATGAGCAAATATGTTAAACTGTTCATAAAATGATAAAATAATTCTAAAGATGAATGCAAAATGACTTTTGAAAAGACACGAAACAGTACATTACGTTTCACTCTGGGTAATGCCTGCCAGCCTTCCAAAGGCCAAGGATTTGATAAAATACCAATTTCAGGGATGGGAAGAGGTGATGCCTTAAGTGAAGGACTCCAACTCAATGCAATGTAAGACTAATTTTGTCGTGGAATAGGGAGCAGTAGACTTTTTTCTTTTTTTTTTTACCTTTTGTAATTCAGCAATTCTGACGCTAATAAATTAGAGTAAGTGGCTTGCCTGGGACAAGGAGAAAATTGGATACAGAATGAAGAATTAACAATGATGTTAATGAGAAAATGGCCCTTTTGTAATTTTTATACTAGAATTTACTAGGCAGAGCAATGAGCCCCTTCATAAATTTGTGGATTTTTTTTTGGTAAAAAATATTTACTCTTTTAAAAAATGTTTCCATATTCTTCCAAGGTCAGAGAAGACAATCTCTACTTTGTCACATTATGCTTTCGCGTATGGTTTGATGTTTTAATGAAATTGTTACAGAACGGTACATCAGCTGTGTACGTGTCACTGGTGGGGCATCCTTCACAAACAATTAGGTCTTTATGAGACATGTGATGGTCCCTACACTTATCACATGCTTTCTGGCCTAGTTGAATAAAAACACCATTTAAAATCAACTAGAATTAGTTCAGATCCTGCCCCCCAAAGAAAAGAAACTGTCTTACTTTGGGGAAGAGGGATTATTAAATCTTCCAGGTCACCCATATCCTATATAACATTCCTGACTACAAGGGACTGAAAGGATATCAGATATATTATTTTTCTTTGGTATGGCAATAAGAAGAATGCAATTGTTGAATGTTAGAATTTGGAGACTACCTAGTCCATGAATTTTTTTGTCATTTTATAGAGGAGAAAAGTTGTGACTTATCCAAAAACACATAGACAGTAAATGGTGAAGCAGGAACTCAACTCCAAGTAGAAACTTTGTTTTCAAGATTTAGAACTGATGCCCATCAATTGGGGAATGGCTGAATAAGTCGTGGTATATTAAGGTAATGGGATATTATTGTCCTATAAAAAATGATGACAAATTGATTTTAGAAAGTCCTAGAGAGTTTTACGTGAACTGATGCTGAGCGAAACAAGCAGAACCAGGAATACATTGTATACAATAACAGCAAGAATGTATGATGATCAACTATGCAGTTCAGTGATCCAAAACAATTCCAATAGACTTTGGATGGAAAATGTCATCTGCACCTAGAGAGAGAACTATGGACATTAAATGTAAATCAACACGTGCTATATTAATTTTTTTTCTTTTTTCTTCTGTTTTTCTTTTTCTTTCATGGTTTTCCCCTTTTGTTCTGATTTCTCTCTCCCAACACAATTCATAAGGAAATGTGTTTTTAAAAAAGGAATGTACATGTATAACCAGAAAAATAAAAATTTTAAAAAACTGCATAAAAATGATTTAGAACTGAAAAAGCAGCTTTGAAAAAAATCTGATCTCTCTCAATTTACAAATGAAAAACTGAGACTAACAGAAGTTAAGTGACTAGTACTTGCTTTTTTTTTTTAACATATTTTCTCTCATTAGGATGTAAGCTCCTTGAGGACAAGTACTAATTTTGTCATTCTGTCCATATCTAGCACTTAGCACAGAACCTGGAGAACACTATAAGAACTTAATGAATACTTGTTAATGGACCAAGGTCACGTAGTTCTTAAGTTTCAGAGACAAGACATGAACCCAGATTTTCCTACCTCAAAGTCAGTACTCTTTTCACTCCAGCATGATGCTTTTGTAATTTAGCACAGTGCTTGGGCTATAGTAGGTGCCATATAAAATGCCAACTGCTATTGTTGTTGTTGTTATGATAATTATATTAAAAAAATATTAAGTGACTTCCATGAAGGACAAGAGGTAGAAGAGCAGAAACAACTAGAAAGGAACAGAACTAGTTTCCAATCTTCCTCTTAAATTTAGTGTGTATACTGCTTAATTTAAGCAGTGAGAGAATTATTCTACAACGAGGCAAAAGTCTTGATCTCTGATACCACTTAAGATAGCCAATCATGCTTTGTTCAATGACTCCAAACTCCACCCCTAACTCTAGCCATCATTTTGCACCCTCATGTCCTGGTTCACCATGGGGATTGGGAGTACTGAGTGAATCAGTGAAAAAGTCATGTCTATTATTAAAAATAGAGAAATGACTCCAAGATGCATCCTGTTGATGGTAAAATCTCCATACAGAAGAGGTGGCTTGTCAATACTGAGCCCTTGTTGTAGATTGACAGTTAGAAGGATAAGATTTGTACTATTTGGGGGGCAGCTAGGTGGCGCAGTGGATAGAGTACCAGCCCTGAAGTCAGGAAGTCCTGAGTTCAAATGTGGCCTCAGACACTTAACATGTCCTAGCTGTGTGACCCTGGGCAAGTCACTTAACCCTAATTGCCTCAGGGGAAAAAAAGATTTGTACTATTTGACATCAGAGGGCAGAATTAGGAAGAAAGGATAGACGTTTCAAAGAGACAACTCTAACTTGACACCAGGAAAAATGTCCTACCTGTAGGCAGAATCAACTATCTTAGGGTAAAGAACTCAATGGAATTCTTCAGGGAAATGTTTAATGATCACTTGCTAAGTATCCTGAAAAAGGAATTTTGATTAAGGATATTCTTCAGTTTATCTCTATCATGGGAGAGGCAGCGTGGCAAGTAGACCAGATTTGAATTAAAAAAAAAAAAGATCTGGGTTCAAATTCTTCCTCAGATACTAACTGTGTGATCCTGGGCCAGTTACTTAGCCACTCTGTGTCTCATTTCCTTCATTTCCCCCTAATGAGGGGGTTGGATTTCCCTTCTAAGTTGAAATATACTAACTTATGAATGAATTGCTCAAACCAGATTCTTATACCTTTCCCGCCATATTGTCGCTGATTTTTTGCTTTTCATTTGAATATCAATACAGTTTGTACACACAGTTCTAGGATTATGAATCCAAATGAAATGGTGAGAATTGAGATGATGATGGTGGTAGCAGTGGTAGCGATTAAACTAAAGTATGAGTCTTTGTCAAATGCATTTTCTTATTTATTTATTGCTCACGGCACCAAAGAAGGATATAAGGTAAGCATTCTCCTCGTACCTATTTTAGAGCTAAGGAAGGCAAAGCCTGATTGGTAAAGAGGCAGCTGTCGATGGTCGAGCCAGTGAAAAATTCTATTCTGGATGCTCAGATCAAAATGCTGGCAAAGGAAGAAGGGCAGAGGTGACCATCTGTGTGGAAACTGTGACTCTGAGCTTGGCCTTGAACCTGGGGTTTTCCCCCATGAACTTACTTTATTTCCTGGCTCTTCCTCCTGGCTCAGGGAGTCTGTGACCAGATGCAGGGAGAGAGGAACACATTTCAGACCTGCTTTGCAAAGCCTAAATTTAGAGCCACCATGTAAATTAGAGATACCTACAGGCACAGAGTGTGCAAGAAATGATCCAGCCAGAGGGTAAGGATTTTGAGAAAAAAAAAGAATAATTACCCAGCTTGTTCTGATGGCATCTGTGGCCATCAGGGGGCTTTGGAAAGCATGGAATATAGAATATTTAATGGCTAGTTCAGCTAGGCTAAAAGATCTTATTAGTTAGTCCCCAAAGAATGCCTTTGATTACAAATATTTTCACAAGAGACTAGATAGGTAGAGGTAGCTTTGGTTACCAAATGGTTATCTGTATATGCTCAATGAGTGCCCTTGAAAATTGTAGAGCTTAGAAAAAAAACGACATGGATTCTAAGACAAATCTCCACAGTCTTTCCATTGTACACAGTAATAACCTAAAATGACCAGGAAAACAAACTTTCACAAACATTTGTCCTAGAAACATAGATTTTGACCTGGAAGAAGGTCTCTTCCACACCTCCTCACCCCCTCTCCCCCATTTCCAAGTTTTTACAGCTGAGGAAAGGTCAAATGACTTGGCCAGGATCACACAGTTAGTATGTAAGGGAGGATTGGAGTATAAATCTGGCTATACCATCCTGGGCATTCCCAGAGACTTTTTGACCTTCCATTGGGTCATAATCCACCCAGAGATATCCCTAGATCTCAGGGTTTTTTTTTTTTTAATAAATTTAATGTGTGTGAAGAAAGCTGATTCCAGCTCCATACACCTTAAAAATACAAAGACCTAAACAACCAGAGCCATTTAAAAGTGGAATAGACTCCTTTGGTGAGTATCAAGTTTCCTATTACTGGCAGGCTTCAAGCAGAGACGAGGTGACTCCTTGTCAGGGAGGTCATAGAAGGGATTCATGACTCAGGTAGGAGATGGATCAGGTGACCTCTGGGGTCCTTTTCAGCTCCTAACTATATGGGAATTTAAAAAAAATTTTAAAGCACTCCTGCTCATTCAAGAGCTAAGAACTTTGTAGGTCAAAGAGCATGAAATTTATGGATATTATCTGCCGCTACAGTTCAGTGTTTTAAAGGAAGAGGACAGTTTAAGTCATGGAGACCAGTACTTATAAATCTTGAGAGTGATATTAATGTGTGTGTGTGTGTGTGTGTGTGAATGTGTGTATATATACACATTTGGAAAAAAAAAGATTGATTACAAAGACTGGTTCTCGGGAAAGACAAGCAACTAATTGGCATTTAATTAATGGGGGTAAGTTGTATTAAATTAAAGATGTATAATCTTAATTATTTATCTTCATATAGCTGATGTGACATTCCATTCTTAGCTTATTAACAGTGAACCAGTTTTTTCCAAGCCTTCTGCTTAGACCGTATAAATAGTCTGAATTTGTTCACATCTACCATGGGAACAGAATCTCCTTTGGGAAACTGCAGGTGTTTTGTGGTGTTTTTTTTTTTTTTTTTTTTAAAAACATGAGCTCATTTTTTTTGTTGTTTTAAAGATGTAAATTCACTTCAGAGTGAATTGCCTGAACACTCAGATCAGGCAGCTCATTCCTGCACAGGAAAATAGATCTTCTTAATCTTAAGATCATACAACCTCAAGCTGAAAGGGACTTCAAAGACCATCCGGTCTAGCCCTTTCATTTCGCAGATGACGAAAATGACAACAATGAAGGTTAAATGATCTGCCCAAAGAAATAATAAGCAGCAAATAAGCAGGATTTGAACCTCCAATTTTTGACACCGAATCCCATACTCCTGGCATTGTACCATACTGACAGTGTCAGGGACAAGCTTCATTCCAGTGAATGACTGGTGATCAAATGGATGCTAAATAAGCAGATGGTACAAGGCACTGACCTTGAGGTGAGAGCAACCTCTACAAACCAATTCTATCAACTTTCCCCATCCTGCCCAAGGGCTGTGCTTGCTTTTAAGGTTCAGGATGAACTTGTAAAAAAAGAAGAAAAGATCAAAAATAAATAAAGAGTGAAAAAAGAAGTCTGGGTAGCTCCAGAATGAAACTGACCTAAGCCAGACTTTGGCAGATCGGAATGAATTTGCCCCAAGAACACTCCTTCTGACTGAAGCCCAATGAGAGAGGCAGGGGGCAGGTTGCATCCAATTTATAAAGATGCCAGGCCAGAGGCAAACCCACGAGGGATTTGGTCCCGACTAGAAAGAAACCAGCTGAGATGCTACAGACTGTTTAGATACTGAGTGCTTCTGACAGTCCAGTACAGGGAAGGAAAGCTTTGTGACTTTCCCCTCCCAGATATTGTAGGATGAGGGGTATAGCCAGTGTGCTCTCAATCTTTTCCATGTTAAGTAGCTTATTTTTTGTGCCTGATGAAAAGGCTTGGATTTCTCCAGCTTAGATATCTGGAAATCTAGAAAAACAACAATTTTTTTTTGCAAAGTATTTTCCCCCTTTTCCTTGCTCCTTTTCCTGAGTGAGGTCATTACAAGTGAAGGAAGGTCTGTTCCCTTTAAGAACAAATCACTTAAGAAGGCCTGGCTTCCTGCCAGGGTAGAAAGTGGAGCAGGAGGCATTTTAAGGCCCCCTCCCCAGCCCCTCCTTTTGAAAACTGTCATTTTCCCCACTGCTTCAGATTGGGTGATTAATCAAGGGGCCAGGGCTAGAGAGAAATCATCTTTACCTGCTTAAATCCCCCAGGTTCAAATGCATTTTAAGCGGGGCTTATTTTTAGACCCCTTTGTTGTTGTTGCCTAACCCTATGTTAAAGCAATTATTGTCTAGGAGGGTCACTTGGAGTTCAATGGTACAGGAAAACTCGGGCCTGGCTGGTATTAACTGCCAAGCTTGCTTATGGAGGGTCTTTCCCTTAAAGGGACAGAGACATCTCCACTGACAAATAAGTTTAACCTTTAGGGACCCCTCTACCCAATATCCCCAGGCTCCTGAAGTATTTCAGGTTGGAAGGTGCTTTTCTTTGAACTCAAGAAATAAATTTGTGATTCCGGCAACAACAAGATTATACGATGATCAATTCTGATGATGTGGCTCTTCTCAACAATGAGATGATTCAGGTCAGTTCTGATGGTGTTGGCTGAAGAGAGCCATCTGCACCCAGAGAGAGAACTGTGGGAACTGAGTGTGGATCACAACATAGGATTTTCACTTTGTGGTTGTGGTTGGCTTGCATTTTGGTTTTTTTTTTTTCTCATTATTTTTCCTTTTTGATCTGATTTTTCTTGTCCAGCACGATAATTGTGGAAATATGTATAGAAGAATTGCACATGTTTAACCTGTATTGAATTACTTGCCATCAAAGGGAAGGAAAAATTTGGAACACAAGGTTTTGCAAGACTGAATGTAGAAAATTATCCATGCATATGTTTTGAAAATAAAAAGTCTTAATAAAAAAATCCATTTGAGATTTAAAAGGATTTAGGACAATGAGATTTAGTGGAAAGGGCACAGGATTGTACTGAATACCTCTTCACTGCCTGGGTGATCCTGAAACTATCTTCTTGAATATTTAGGTCTTGATTTCCTTAGCAATCCAATGAGAAGCTGAGGTAGATTTAAAGCCCCCTCTGGATTTGGACCCAATGAATGCTAGATTAGCTCGGAATATTAATAGTGAATACCTTAAGTGTTCCCTAGATGGTATGATTAAGCAGGGATTCTTCTCGTGGTGTCCATGAACTTTGTTGTTATTATTTATTTTGATAATTATATTTTACTATCATTGATTTCTTTTAAATTCTCTCTCTATATATATAGTAATACATTTACTAATAATCTGAGAAATTTCATCAGACTGCCTTAGCAGTGCGTGAGCACTGGGGTTAAGAACCCAAATTTAAAGCTAAAAGGGGCCTTTAGAAGTCATCTAGTCTTGAATCCCTTATTTAACAGATAAGGAAACTGAGGCAGAAGGCAGGCAAATGATTCATCAGTAGTCTCACAGCACAGTGGGAGCTTCCAACACAGATTCTGGATCCCTCTTCCACCGTTTCTTATTTTAGGTAATTATTGTCAGCTTGACCTATAAGCCAGATGGAGGCTGCTAGGACAAAGACCTTGAAAGGGATTTTTCCTCCCATTGAGAGTTAAAACTGGGTGACTGACCCATAGTTTGTTTATTTGTTTGTTTGTTTTTGGAAACAAGGTCCAAATGTGCTAAACCAGCAACTTGTATCAGGATTTCTAGCTCCCATTTCCTATCTGGTTCCTTCCTCCAACCTGGCCTTGAACCTCTTGAGGATGAGATTGAGGGAGGGGAGGAGCTGGAGGTTAAGTTAATGTAGTGTGGGCCAGTACAGAAAAGGGCACAGAAAGTCCTTGGTAATGATTCAGTCTGGGAAACCTGCTTCCAATTATTAGCTCTTTTATCTGCTGTGGAATGGTTCAGAGCTGGGACATCTGGGGACAAATTCCTTCAGAATACAACATGTCTGAGTGTCCATTTCCTCAACTATAAAGGGGATGGTAGCTCCTCACAGCGGACAATTGGAGGATGGAGGACCAGCCTTGAAGTCAGGTAGAATTGGATTCACATCCTACCTCTGACATGAGCTGGCCGGGGGATCCCAAACCCTTAGGACTTCTGTTTCCTCAGCTATAATATAGTCAATGGCCTCTAAGGTCCTTCTCAGCCCCTTAGCTATAATTCTACAATATTAGGGGGAGGCCACAAGACCTTTGCCTCAGGGTGCCTAACACCTGGAGGGGCACACTTCCTCTCTCCACTTAGTCATGGCTCTTTTGTACCTTATAAATCCTGTGCCGTAGCCATCTGTGGTGTGACCATCTCTGTTACCTCTCCCAGTTCCAGGTCAACAGTTCATTGCCATTGCATCCCTCTCCAGAAACTTGATTTTTAGCCCACTATGTAATCATGTTCTCATTTTCCAAGATTGAGAAAAGCCAGCTTCGTGGTACCTTCCTCCCCTGTCATATCCTCATCCTCTTGCCTCCTTCCTAGTTGATTGTTCTAAAGGTACCAGGTAGACTCTCATCTAGGTAGTGGGGCTCCCATGGTGAACAGCGGCAGATCTGGGAGTTCTGAATTCTTCCCTGAGACCACAGTGAAGATAAAAACAGGCTTCAAAAGCCCACTGAGGGGCAAACTTCAATCCTTTACAATCTGCCCTGCTCCTTTGCACAGTTAGCTTTCAGGAGTGGGAATAGATACAGGACTGGAGTCAGAACATCTCATTTTCTTCTCCTTAAAACAAAGGGATTGGATGAGAAGATTTGCATGAACTACTGCAGAGTGAAATAAACAGAACCCGAAGAAATACATACACAATGTCTGAAATGACTTTTTATTGTGATTTATTTAATTTTTAATTCATGGAATAAAACAAACATTTCCATAACCTGGAGTAACTAAAAAGCACACATGAAGGAATATGCTCTCCACATCTAGAGAAAGAAATGACAAATAGAAATATCTATAGAGTGATTTTATATATGGATGTGCATGTGCCTTTTTACACACATACATATTTGTGCCTAAGGGAAGCAACTATTTATTTTTAAAGAAAAACATAAATCATAATTTTAAAAAATCAGTAAATGACCACAGAGAATGAAGAACTTCTTTTTGGCAAAAATAATGGTGGGCTACAGGGGCAGAACGCAACATCCATTGTCAGATGGATCCCCGTGTCTGCTGTTGCTGCTTCATTGTTTTTAATACAAGAGAGAACTTCTTCTTGGCAAAGAAATGGTGAGCTACAGGGGCAGAACGCAACAACCATTGTCAGATGGATCCCTGTGTCTGCTGTTGCTACTTCATTGTTTTCAATACAAGGGAAAGCTCACTTCTGAGTAAGGATGAAGCATGTGAGAAATTTGTAAATCCAGAAATTACAATGACATAAAAGCAAAAGAATCAATGAAAAAAAAGATGGGGTTTCATGAGATTAAGAGTTCTTTTTTTTAAAATTTACTTTTTATAATGAAACCAAGTATACCAGATGTGCTGTTTACTAGTATTCTTCTGCAATATGTTAATTTTAAATGTGTGTTTTTCTTCTAAGTACATTTTGTTCTTCTTAGCTTATAAATTGAAGCAGAAATTTTATATATGTTTTTGTTCATCCTTTGTTTTTGAAGAGGATCTGATATAACAGGTGGTGTCTTGTGTGTGAATTGGATTTAAATGGGAGAGAATTGCACAGAGTTTTCAGCCTCTCTCTTCCAAAATCATAAAAGTAAAGAACAAAAGTTTAACCTGAAAGTCATGAACTTACATTTAAATATAAATAACATATTTATATTATATTATATTTATGTTATTTATATACACATGTATACATCTATGTGTGTATACATACACACATAGGCACACATGCATACACATATATGTATACATATATCAATAGCTATATTTTAATAGAATTGGTTTCCTTGAAAATCCCATGTATTTTATTTTATGCATTTAAAAACATGATTCTGAGAAGGGATTCACAGAGGCCTCATCAGACTGCTTCCAAAAGTGTATATGTAAAAAAAAATAAGATTAAGTTACTATTGAGTGATGTCCAACTCTTTGTGACCCCTTTTTGGGTTCTCTTGGCAGAGATACTAATGCCATTTCCTTCTCCAGCCCATTTTACAGATAAGGAAACTGAGGGCGAATAAGGTGATATGTCCAGGGTCACATAAAATCTCCTGGGCTAAACATCCCCTTAAGAGTCTTCCAGCCCCTGGGGCAGCTAGGTGGCCCAGTGGTTAGAGCACCAACCCTGAAGTCAGGAGGACCTGAGTTCAAATCTGGTCTCAGGCATTTAACCCTTCCTAGCTATACAGCCATAGGCAAGTCACTTAACCCCAATTGCCTCAGCAAAAAGCAAAAAAAAGAGTCTTCCAGCCCCAGATCTATTATTTTTGTGACTGATTCAGATTTGGAGCAGTTCCTACCTCCAGCTCTCCTCAGGGCCTTGAAGGACTAGCCTTGATTTGCTACTGAATTAAGCTATATTACTGAATGATGAGTGTACTATTCTCAGGAGATTTCCTCAGGTAGCACAGTGGCTAAGAATATTGGCCTTGAAGTCAGGAAGATGAAATCCTTGTGACTCCGGGCAAATCATTTCACTTCTGTGCCTCAATTTCATAATCTTTTAAATGGGGATAATCAACCAACTACCTTGTAAAGTTGTTGTGAAAATCAAATGAGATCACCTTCATAAAATGCTTTGCAAACCTTAAAGTACCATATAAATTCTAGCTATTATTGTTACTATTAGAGAGGCAGGGGCTAGTGAGTCTTAGTGTAGGTGAATGGTGGGAATCACAAATGTGGTCCAGGAAGTCTCCTAGCACGGCTGATTTAAAGCCTGTGTTCGACCAGCCCCTGCAATTATGTAGTTGAGTCCCTCAGGGGAAGGGGAGGAGAGGGTCATGACCTTTTGCCTTTCATAGGATGGCCTGAGACCCTGTGGACATCACTGGCTACAATGCTGTAGAAAAAAAGGTAAAAAAGCTGATTTCAGCTGCCTAGCAGGGAACCATGGAGATGAGAGGTTTCCACAGTCACTCTGGTTGAACAGACAGCTTCCCCAGAGCACCATTTCCCAAGATGAAGGATGACTGTCTCTTCCTGATAGGAGCTTTCAGCCCTGATTATTTGAGGCCTTCTGCAGGGTTCTTATATTCAGGGAATGCAGGCTCTGCTAGGGAAATGCACCCATAGCCAAATGCCCCAGCCACAAGATGGGTGCCTTGGAAATGTCATGTTCTAAAGGGGGTACTGTCCACAGAAACCATGGTGCTGAATCACCACAAATTGGGTAAAGTAAGTCTATTAAAAGCCAGAGTTGTTTTTCCCTTGCACCAGTGCATTTAAGCCCTCAGGGAAGCAGGGCTGATGGGTGAAGAGTGGGGAGGATTGTGGAGTAATCAATACAACATCTCAGAGGAAGCTAAGGGATTTTGGTCTTGCTTTGTCTGAGCAGAGGGTAGGAGGCAAGAGAAAAGGATTCTTTATCGGTAGGGGGAGAAAAGAAAAATGCTGATAAAGAAAAATCGAAATAAAGCCTTCTGAACAGAACTCATAGGAAGAGATGACAGAATTCTACTGAGGTGAGCCTCAAAAATGAATTTTTTTCCTTATTTATTCTGTTATATCAATAAGCTATTTCAAAGTTTCCTCCTGTTTCTTAATTATATTTTTCCTGAGTGGTACAACCAATCAGTTTACAAGCATCGATAAACTGCCTACTATATACATATAAATGTGGCATAGTTCCAGGGTGACACAGGCAAAAGGATGCTGGATTTGGAATTAAAGAACCTGAATTTAAATTGTGGTTGTCATTTACTTTAGGAAAATCACTTCTCAGGGTTTTAGTAATCCCCTTTGTAAAATGAGGATATTGAATTATGCGGTTCCTACATAAATATAGGAAATATAAATATGCAATCTTAATCTATGATTGGCTTGCTTATTGGGATGACGTTAACCAAAAACTAAATACAAGTCATATTCAAAATAATTGGGAGGGGGTATGAACATCTGGAGAAATCAATCAAGTTGTCTTATGAGAGCTTGAGCCAGGTCTTTCAGGGGTTAGGGGTTCTAAGAGCTTTTAGAAATAAAGAAAGAAAAAATTACAGGTCTGGAAGAAAAGTGAACATTTTCTTCAAGATTTCAGTTTTAGTTACTTGTTTTTATTTCAGTATGAAGGTTAAATGGGATCCAAATGTACCAAAGACTAAAGAGAACCCACAGCTTGATTGCTGCTCAAGTCAAAATAACCCAATCCTTCAACTGATACATGCCACAGTGTTCTTTTCAACTCTTCCTTCCACCTAGTTTACTGAACCCAATAAAACCCATTTCTAAATGCCCTCAGTGTTCTATTTTAGGCTTTGGCACGTCACTCAATAAGCTCCCATTCCACTTCCATCCTGTGAACCAGGTCTAAACTAATAATTCTCCTCTGATTCCCAGAAGTCATTTGGTATAATTGAATTTTTAAAATATGTATTAAGTCCTTACTGCAGACAGAGCCTTTGATGGGCTCTGGGGGAAGTGCAAAGTTTAGATAAGAAGTGGCCTTTGCCTGTGGAATCCTATGATCATAGATTTAACTTTGGAAAGGGAAGTA
Organism: Myrmecobius fasciatus; assembly: GCA_023553655.1. NCBI lineage: Eukaryota > Metazoa > Chordata > Mammalia > Dasyuromorphia > Myrmecobiidae > Myrmecobius > Myrmecobius fasciatus. Next base: position 451,472 of record JAJPUD010000819.1, read on the forward strand.
GATCACCCCATCCAATGTCTTCATTCTACAGATGAGGAAACTGAGACACAGAAAGCTTCTAACTCATCATCTATATTAAATAAATGTTTGTGTTTCCTGGGCCCCCCATTCTTCTGTCTCTACTTCCTTGATTACATTATCAATTTCCATTAGTGTAAGTATTATCTCTGTGCAGATGACTCATAGTCAACTTTCTCTTACTTGAATCTTAATCCTAGTAGACAATTAGACATTTCAAAATAAATGTCCTGGGGAGGACTCAAATGCAGCATGTCCAAAACTGAACTCATCTTTCCCCCAAAGCCTTCTTCCAATTAGCCAGTAAACTTTTATTAAGTATTTACACTGTGCCAGGTACTCTGCTGAATATTGGGGATACCAAGAAAGGTAAAAACATAGTCCCTACTTTCCAAGGAGTATTTGGGCAAGATGGCATTAATAACCAGGTATGTAAAAGGTATATGCATATTGATGAAGATGATCTGAAAGAGGAAGGTATTAGTAGCTAGAGGAACTGGAAAAGGTCCTCAAGACTGCTTACATTCATAACTGGTTATTATCCTTGGCTCCCCACACTCTCTTGCTCCAAAGTCAATCCCTTACCAAATCCTACTTTCAAAACATCTCTTGCATTTGACCCCTATTCTGTACTCCCTTAGTTCAGGCCTTCCTTACCTTTTGAGCTTCAATTAATGCAAGCTTCTGGATGGTCTTCTTGTCTCTCATTGCTTCAGCTTGTCTTAGATACTGCTGCCAAAGTAATTTTCCTTAAATACAGATTGGACCACGTGGCTCTCCTATTCAGTCAACTCCAGGGGCTTTCTCTTGCCTCTAGTTTAAGATATAAATTCTTCTGCTTAGTTTGAAAACCCTTCAGAACCTAGTACCAACCTATTTTTCCAAGCTCATTGGCCATTGCTCTCCTTCCTGCATTGTGTGATCCAGCCAAATTGGCTTTCTCTCTGTTTTCCTTTGCATGGGTCATTCTCCATTCTCTCTTCTTTCCTCTGCTTTGTAGGGCTCCTTCTCTTCCTTCAAGATTCAGTTCCAACACCATCCTCTAGATTGAAGGTTTTCCTAAGTCTCTCAACTACTAGTGTTCTCCTTGACAAACTTCCTTGTATTTTGCTTTTTGTTGTTTAATCATTTTCAGCCATGTCTGACTTTGTGACCCCATTTGGGCTTTTCTTGGCAAAGATACTAGAGTGGTCAATTGGATATAGAAATCTATCTTACACTATAAGAAATAAGGAGGGAAAAGGAATAAGAGAAAGGGGGTCAAGTTTAGAAAGGAAGGCAGATTTGCTAAAAGCAAAATACTTTTGAGAAGGGACAGAGTGAAAGGAAAGAGAGAATAGAATAAATAGAAAAATAGGGTGGTGTTAGCAATGGTAAGTATAACTGAAAAAATTTTGAAGTAACTTTATAAGATAAAGGCCTCATTTCTCAAATATATAGAGAACTGAGTCAAACATAAAAATTAGAGCCATTCCCCAATTGATAAATGATCAAAAGATATGAACACTTTTCAGAAGAAATAATCAAAGCTATTATAGTATGGAGAAAAGCTCTAAATCATTATTGATTAGAAAGATGCAAATTAAAATTTTGTATAAATGCAAAATTTATGCATAAAGTGAATAAAAATGCATTTTCCATTCTGAAATACTACTACATATCTATTAGATTGACTAATAGAATAGAAAAGGAAAATGACAAATGGTGGAGGCAATGTGGGGAAAATGAGGCATTAATGCATTGTAGATGGAGTTTTGACCTGATTCAAACATCTGTAGAGCAATTTGGAACTATGCCCAAAGGGCTACAAAACCATGCAAAACCCTTTGACCTAGCAATAGCACGACTAAGTCTGTATCCCAAAAGAGATAAAAAAAAACAGAAAGAAAAAGGACATGCATGTACAAAAATATTAATAACAACTCTTTTCTGGAAGCAAATAATTAGAAATTGAGGAATACCTATCAATTAGGCAATGGCTAAAGAAATTATGGAATGTGATTGGGATGGAATATTTTCAGGCCATAAGAAATGATGAACAGGATGCTCTCAGAAAAACTTGGAAAGACTTACAGAAGCTGATGCAAAGTGACATGTACTGTACAGAAGTAACAGCAATATTGTAAGATGATCAGTTGTGGATGACTTAGCTATTCTCTGCAATGCAAGACAACCCTGAAGGATTTATGATGAAAACACTATCCATCCCCAGAGAAAGAACTGATGGTGTCTGGATACAGATTGAAGCATACATTATTTTACTTTATTTTTCTCGAGGTTTTTTTTTTTTGACTATGTTTTCTTTCACAACATGACTAATATGGAAATATATTTTACATGACTACACATATAACCTACATCAAATTGCTTGCCTTCTCAATGAAGGGGGGGAGCAGAAAGAAGGGAGAGAATATGGAATTCAAACTTTTAAAAATGAATGTTGAAAATTATTTTTACATGTAATTAGAGAAAAATAAAATACTAAAGAAAAAGAAATCTTTTAAAAGAGATATTGGAATGATTTGTTTTTTCCTTTTCCAACTCATTTTACAGATGAGGATACTGAGACAAAATGACTTGCAGAAGGTCACTTAGCTATAAGTGTCTTTGTACTTGGATGTCCAATGTGTAGCATACTCACTGAATCATAAAGCTATTTATCAAGCACCTACTAAGTCCTGGACTGGGCTAAACAAAGAAAGGTGTAAGACAGTCCCAGACCACAAGGGGCTCACAATCTAATGGAGGAAACTATATAAAAAGAAGCTTACAAGTGGAGAAGTAAGATTAGTCAGTAAATAGGGATGGGAGGGGTATGATGATGTTGAGCTACAGGTAGAAAATGATCTGAGGAGGTAAGAGTGTCTAAGTTGACTTCATCTTGAAGAATGATAAGTTTCTGAAGATGATCAAATCAAGAAAAATAGCTGGATGGGAAATGATGAGGAAAATTCCCCTCAGTGGAAGGCGTTCAGGAAAGACCTCCCAGCTATGTCCTTCCCTCCCTCTGTTGGTACATAATAGGAATTTAATACTTGGTGATTTATTGACTGATTGATGAAGGTCCCATGGGCAAAAGAGCTAAGATATGAACTTACAGTGTTGTGTGGTAGAAAGAGCCTCAAATTTGTAATCTGAACATCTTGATTTGACCAATAATCCTGCCACTTACTATCTATGTGAATCTATGTCTCTAGAACTCAGTTTCCGTATCTGTAAAGTAACTAGGGTGGAGGGTAGGAGGTAGGGGCTGGGAGAGAAGAACTAGATCACCTTAAAGAGACTTTCCAGTCAAAAAACACTTATTGAACACTAACTGTTCACCGAGCATTGAACTGAGCTCTGGGAATACTAAAAGAGGCAAAGAAATGTGAATATCATGTAGTATTTGTCTTGCTTTGTTTTGTCTTATGTGGAACTTACACTATGAAAGACATACTTTTCATCAATAATATTGTGGTAGTCTAATAATAAGAGCTGACATTTTTGATTTGCAAAATTTAAAAATTTAATTTTGCAAAGCATTTGACTGGGATTATCACAACAATCCTCTAAGACAAATAATATTCATCTCATCGTTCCCATTAAGTAGAGGAAGAAACCAAGACTTAGGGAGGCTCAGACTTACATGAAGGTACACAACTATCAAATATAGGAACCAAGATTTAAATCCAAGCCTGGCCCGGATCAAAGTGTCTTCTACCATGTGCCCTTGGATTGCCTTTGGGTAGATGGTGATACTTAAAATGTACATAGTAGGAAGGGTGGAAAAGCACCTGAATAATGCCTTAGGACAATGGAAAATCAATCTGAGTTTCAGGAAGATTGGAGGAGGAATCTCACAGGTGATCTTCCTATTATAAAATTATAGATTTAGAATGGGAAGATACCTTAAGAGCCCCTCCTTTTACAGGTGAGGAAACTGAGATGAAAAGCTGAGGTGACTTTTCCAAGGTCACATATCTGGTAAGGGACGAAGGCAAGATTGTCACCCAGGGCTTCTCAACCCTAAATCCAGTGCTCTTTCTATTATACGCTGTCTCCTTTTAGCACAAGATGCTTGTCATGAACCTGACCAAAAGACATAAGGTTTACCCACTTCTTATATTTAACTCCATTGGCACTAGCCCTGAAAGCATCTCCAAGCTGAGGGGTTAAATGCAGAAGTCCCCAAGTCCTTCTCCTTTGCTCCTATGTGAGGAGAACGAGTCCTTCACGAATGGTGCTCCTAGGAAGATGGTTTTTTTGGCATGTGAATAGGATTGAGAAAATTCCCAGGTGCTCACAGGCTGCTCTTGCAGATCAGGGAGCTTTAGTACATGAGAGCTGTGGGCAATGGCGGGGGGATTCAACCCTCCCTTCACCCCAGGAGCTGGCGGCTGGGAGCCTCACAAATGGAGCCTTGGATTGTGTGCCTCGGTTGGAGCCTTGGGCTGATTGACACAGCAGGTGCCTCCAGTCTTGAGACAATTCCATATTTCAATGGAGCGTTGTCACAACCAAAGCTTATTATCTAGGGCAATAAAGTTTAGGATTAGGGGGATTCGGGATGATTGTGTGATTTTCCACAAAGCTTATCTTCTAATAGACCAGCTGCTTTATTATGCTTCTTCCCCCCCCAACCCTCCCCCATCTCCTTCCCATAGTAGACAGAAGTCCCACACAGAAGAGGGAATGTATTGATGCCGGCAGTAGCAGCCAGCTGGGGGTATCGTATCACCCTCACTCTCCATCTGGGAGTATTAAATTACGGGAGGATTCCAGCTGGGCACATCCCATCTCCCACCTTCCTCCAACAAAGCCCATCAGCATTATTGTCAGGCCTTTGCCAAGGATATTAACCAGCCTCCCCCTTCCCCCAGCCTTCCATGGCAAGGGACCCTTGGTTCTGCAGCCCCCCACTAGCCCGACTAGCCAGCATTCGGGGATGGCCACCAGGGTTCCAGAAAAGGCAAAAACGTTCCTATATAGACTTTCCAATTCTTCTCTTTGATGTGTATCCTTAGAAAGGTGGCATAGGGGAAGGGGGATGATGTCTGTAAATGTATATGTATATGTATAACCTTGAGGAGAAATGGAACTAATCTTTGCTGACTTATGGATTAGCCAGAAAATAACCAGCAAGTTCACAACTCATTAAGAAGAGATGCTATAGGGTATTGAACGGAACATTGGATTGGTTGTCAAAGGATTTTGATTTAAATCCCAATTCTGCTATTAATTCTTGTGTAATTTGGACAAGTCTCTTGAATTCTAAATCTCCTCACCTGTAACATGAGGCTGTTGTTATTTATCCTTAATTATTGAAGAGGGCCACGCTATCAGGGAGGTGATACCATGACATGCAAGTGCATTGGATTTAAATGAGGGAGGGCTGTTTGGTATTGAAGGATGTCCAAAGGCCCTTCCAAATCGAGACTTATGAATCTGCCATTTTATAGTAGTTACTTAAATAAGTCACTTTGCCTCAGTGGGCTTCAGCTATAGGAAGAGGTGAGTATTTATTAGACTTAGGAATCTACCATTTTATAGTAGTTACCTAAATAAAGTGGGCTTCAGCCCTAGGAAAAAGTGAATACTTATGAGACATTGTTACACTCGTCTATGAGGAAACTTTTCTGCAACATATAGTCTTTTTTTCTTCCTCAATTAATATTTTTGTAGTATTATGTAAAAATAATTTTAACATTCATTTTTAAAATTTTAAGTTCCAATTTTTCTCTTTCCTTCCTTTTCCTACCACCTCTCAGAGAGAGACAATAACTAATTTGATATCAATTATACATACACACTTATGCAAAACAAATTTACATATTAGTCATGTGAAAGAAAACAGATCAAAAACACATAAATATATACAAAATGAAGAAAGTAAAAAAATTAGCATGTTTTGATCTGCATTCTTCTTTCTCTGGAGGTAAATAGCATTTTTTCATCATGAATACTTCAGAATTGTCTTGAATCTTTGTATTGCTGAGAATAACTAAGTTTTTCACAGTTGATCATTGCAATGTGCAATGATCTCCTAATTCTACTCCAGTTTACAAGATTTTCCTGAAATCATCCCACTCCTCATTTTTTTAAATAGCCCAATAGCAACTTGTTCAAACATTCCCCAATTGATGGGTATTTCTCAATTTCCAATTTTTTGCCACCATAAAAAGAGTTGCTATAAATATTTCCCCCCTTTTAAAATAATCTCTTGGAGATACAACCTCATAGTCATATTGCTGGGTCAAAGGGCATGCACAACTGTATAACTCCTTGGCATAATTCCAAATTCCTGCAAATTATAGTTTTAAAGAGTTATCTCAAATGCTGAAAAGTGACTTGCCTAAGAGGACATAGTCAGTATATGAGAAAGGTGAGACTTGAACCCAGGTCTTGCTTGCTTTCAAGATAGATTTTTATCCTCCATGCCATTATACAGCTGATACTACATGAATACCTATGATCTCAATATTTTCATTTTACAAATAAGGGAGTTGAATTAAATGCCCTAGTTGAACTAGATGAATTAAATAAGGTTTCTTTAAATTCTAAAATTCTATGAGTCAAATTGCCAATCAATCAGTCAGTCAATAGACATAAAATAAGCACCTACTGTGTGCTATGTCCAGTACTAACTACCAGAGGAAAAAAAAAGAAAAAAAAAATCCAGCTCACAATCTAATGGGAGAGGGAGACAACATGCAAATACCTATGTGCAAAACCTATTTTCAAGATAAATTGAAGATAATTAGGAGAGGAAAGTCACAAGACCTCCTCCAGTCATCTAGATCTACGTCTTGCCACTGTACTCAGATGACTCTGGAGGGGAAAGTGAGGTGGGTGATCTTGCCCAGCCCTCCCTCTCTTGAATCCAATTCATTTGCATGTCATGGAATCACCTCCCTGATGTCATGGTCCTTTTTGAGAATGAAGGCCATCATTTCTAAAATATATCGAGAATTGACTCAAATATATAAGAATTCAAGCCATTCTCCAATTGATAAATGGTCAAAAGATATGAACAGACAATTTTCAGACGAAGAAATTGAAACTATTTCCGGTCACATGAAAAGGTACTCCAAGTCACTATTGATCAGAGAAATGCAAATTAAGACAACTCTGAGATACCACTACACACCTGTCAGATTGGCTAAAATGACAGGAAATGATAATGATAACTGTTGGGGGGGATGTGGGAAAACTGGGACACTGATACATTGTTGGTGGAACTGTGAACGGATCCAACCATTCTGGAGAGCAATTTGGAACTATGCTCAAAAAGTTATCAAACTGTGCATACCCTTTGACCCAGCAGTGTTTCTACTGGGCCTATATCCCAAGGAGATTTTAGGGGAGGGAAAGGGACCCACATGTGCAAGGGTGTTTGTGGCAGCCCTTTTTGTAGTGGCAAGAAACTGGAAATTGAGGGGATGCCCATCAATTGGAGAATGGCTGAATAAATTATGGTATATGAATGTTATGGAATATTATTGTTCTGTAAGAAATGACCAACAGGAGGATTTCAGAGAGGATTGGAGAGACTTGCATGAACTGATGCTGAGTGAAATCAGCAGAATCAGGAGAACATTATACACAGCAACAAGACTATACGATGATCAATTTTGATGGACATGGTTCTCTTCAACAATGATGTGATTCAAACCAGTTCTTCAGCGATGAAGATAGTCATATACATCCAGAGAGAGGCCTGTGGGAACTGGGTGTGAACTACAACACAGCATTTTAACACTTTCTGTGAATGTTTCCATGCATTTTGTTTTCCTTCTTAGGTTTTTTCTTCTTCTCTTTCTAGATCTGGTGTTTCTTGTGCAGTAAGATAACTGTATAGATATGTATACATGTATTGTATTTGTCATATAATTTATCCTATTTAGCATGTATTAGATTACCTGTCATCTAGGGGTGGGGGGTGGGGGGAAGGAGGGGAAAAGCTTGGGAAAAAAAGTTTTTGCAAAGGTCAATGTTGAAAAATCACTCATATGTTTTGTAAATAAAAAGCTATATAAAAAAAAAGAGAATGAAGGCCAAACAATAATAAGAAAGATGATCAGAAAAGACTTCCTGTAGAAGATGGGATTTTAGCTGGGACTTGAGAGAAGTATGGAAAATCGGTACTTGTGATCTGATTTGGACTAAGTTTGTTTAGCTATTTAGAGATGTAGCAAATGAAAGGGTTATACTGATCCTCAAGGCTCCTTTCCACTTTAGTTCCCATGATTTTCAGACTGATAGATTTGAAAACCTCCATATGATCAAAACTAGGAATTAACTGACCACAAGGTATCCTGATGATAACTCCCATCACTTTAGATCCCAACTTCACTGATTTCCCCCCTAGCCTCCATATACCCTGAGTTTTTCAGACAATTCAGATGAGAAGAAAGACATCTTTCAACAAGACTCTGCAAGAAAAAATATACTTTCTTAGACTCTGTGTCCTAATTTTTGTTCCAGGAAAACCATAATAGGTATGCACTTGATAAAGGTGGGTTGGATGAGACCCCTTCCCTCCAATGGAGGAGGGGGGACACATAGCCAGAAATAGCCAGGGTGACTGAAGATTCCACCAGGGCAGCCTGTGAAAGCTGAAGCTGTTTTACCAAACTCTGGGCTCATCATTGTCTATTATAAGTATTGTTATAGTCCAAGGTGCCTGGAGGCTAAGAGGTTGGATGATTGCTATTGTGTATACAAACTCAAAGGGGATTCCAACTCCAGTGTGGTTTAGTGAAAGGAGCATTGGATTGAAAGAAAGAAGACCTGGGATGGCTTCAGACAAGAAAGTTAATTTTGCTGTCATCTATAAAATGGAGCCATTGGATTTGTTGAAGTGTTTCAGTCATATCTGAGTCTTTGTGACTTCATTTTTGGGGTTTCTGGACCAAAAAAACCACTGGAGTGGTTTGTCATTTTCTTCTCCAGCTCATTTTATAGAAGAGGAACTGAAGTAAATGGGGTTAAGTGACTAAACCAAGATCACACAGCTAATGATTGTCAGATACCAGATTTAAATTCAGGAAGATGAGTCTTCCTGACCACAGTGCTCTATCTACTGGACCACCTAGCTGCCCTATATTCACTGGTCATGACTTCTAAGATCCCTTATAACTTTAAACTAATGACATTCTAATTCTAGTCCTTATTCATGACACCATGTCATAGTTTGGGAGCCATAAACATCATATATGGAAAAGTACTACATAATCAAGAGAGAAAGCATAGAGATAGATGTGAATGCTGAGAACAAAGTCTGAGGGGGCACTCTAAGTAGACAAAATAAGGGTAAGGTGACAGCAAAAGAGGGAAAGAAGGAGCACTTATATTGGGGGAAAAAAACCAAGAAAAAGCATCATCCTGGAAGCTGATAAAAGAGAATGTAGCCAGAAGTTGAGTCTTATCAACAGCATGAAATGCTGCAGAGAAAGCAGGAAGATGAAAACCAAGAAAGCAGCATTGATTCAATGGATCAGTGACCACACGAATGTGAGAACTCTAGGGCCATATTGAAGTCAACTCATGATCCTTGCAAAAGTCAACTGTTAAATTTTCAATGTAAGCTTTTTCACCTCAGAAATAGGCACATGCTTCAAATCAGGATTTGATTTATTGTTTTGTTGATTGTCTAGATTTAAGAAAATGTTAAAAATACAAATTAAATTTAAACTTTTGCTAAGCATAAATATGCTCTGTTTATGTGTGTGAATATATATATACCCACATTTGTCTATGTATATATATATATGTATAAATGTATATATATATATAATATGTATATGCATATTCAAGAATTTCTGCATATATCTATATAATATGTATCACAGATTATATATATGTATATAATACATATATTATATACATAAAATATAATGTATATATACAATATATATAAATACACCTATATAAATATGTGTATATATATGTACATACACACACACACACACACATATATATATATATACATATATATATCCTAGAGAGACAGTTGCTAAATATTTACCAGCATTTACTTTCAAGGTATTCCTTCCAATCAATGAACATTACTTAAACATCTGCTGAGTCAAGCATTATATTGAGTATGATCAGAATCCATTTTGGCAGAGACAGAAAAACCTAATGCCCCCTTGGGCATCCGTTGAAATGGATGTTTTCTGATGACCAGGTAAGAAATTCTGTTTTCTCAGAGCCAGGGATGTTAGTTGTATGACTTCTTCTTGTTCGGCTTTTCCATTCCCATGACTGTCATGATATTGGCAGTGTCTGTTGGGTATGGGAGTCCATTACAAATCAACTTGGAGTGTGTCCTTGAAATAATTGTTTGGTGATTATCAAGATCTACCCTGGGATTATAGGAGTTTATTTCATAGGGGAAGACACAAATGGTGCATTCTTTTACTTAAGAAAAATATTTGGAGTATATGTCAAATTTCTTAAAATTATTGTTGATCCAGTGACCACATGGAACAAGTGGATTCCAGTCCTGGAAATGCTATCAATTGACTATGGGATTTTGAGAAAGTCATTGAGCATTTCTGTGCTGTGGGTGACATCATTTTATAGATAAGTGAGAGAGTGAATGACAAGATCCACCAAGGGCTTTACCTTCAACTCCATGGGACAAAAATATTATTGCCCCTGTTTTATAGATGAAGAAATGTTGGATATCAGAAAAATGAAAAGACTCAGTTCAAATCCAGCTTCAGATGCTTCCTAGCTGTGGAACCCTGAACAAGTCATTTAATCCTGTTTACCTCAGTTTCCTTATCTGTAATGTTTATTGGAAAAGGAAATGGCAAAGTATTCCAGTATCTTTGCCAAGAAAATCCTAAATGGGGTCACAAATATGACTGAAAAATGACTGACCAACATTGGCAGATTAGCATGTGATCTTTTTCCTATGTGTTTTGTCGATTACTAAATTAGTGATAGCTATGTGGGGGTTTTGTTTTGATCCATTGAGACTGAGAACTAGTTTAACTCTGTCTAATCTGTCATCTCAGTGTGGAGTCACTCTGGGTTCCTGAAGGCTCTAGAGGAGCATTAGTGCCTAGAAGGCTCTAGTGAGCTGAAGAAGCTTTGACATATATCAGCAGAGGACCAGCTGAAGGCTAACCAATAGGTAATGATTTTTTAATGACTTTAGCAACTCATGAAATGTGAAATATTTTATAATTGGAAATTTCATCCAAGATTCACAGGGACAAACTCAGTTATCTGGAAAACTTGACTGTCCAGAACAGATTGTCCCTTCAAGATTCTGCATAGTTCTTTTTTTCACCTGGGAATTGTAGGATTTCAAACTACTCAATTTCCTCTGCTACAATCCTCTTTCTATACAGATAGGAAAATCAATGCTCCCAGAGAGAAAATGACTTAGCTAAGTCAAACAGATTGTAAGGAGTAAAGCCAAGATCTGAACACTTGTCATATGACAATGAAAAAAAATATCATAGAGTGAGTAAAGGGCTAGATTTAAAGTTAAAAAATTAGGTTAGATCACTTAATCTCTCTGGGACTCAGTCTTTCCAGTCTAAAATCAGAGGGATGGATTCAGTGATCTCTCTGGTCCCTGCCAGCTCTAAATCTATCCTCCTAAATCTCAGATTTTTTTCTAGTTCTAAATTGATCATCTGATGCCTTCAGAGCCAGTGGTGCTTTTTTTAAAACTACACTCCAGGCTTTGAAAAGGAAAAATGGACTATGCAGAGGTCAGGCACTACTTGTAGCAAAAAGGGTGTAGAGAACAATGAATCATTGATGTTTCTTCTATATTGTTGGTAAGGAGATTTGAAAGGAAACTCAAATGATATGTTTCTGGCTTAGAGACACAGGCATGAGTACATTTGAAGAACCTATATAAGTAATCCCCATTAACATTAAACATGAAAAGGCTCAGGGAAAAAGTCTGGCTAATGAACAAGAAATAGAGGCAGAGATAGAAAGAGATAGAGATAGAGACAAAGAGATATGGATCCAGAGACAGAGAGACAGAGACAGAAAGAGACAGAGGCAGACACAGAGAGACACAGGGAGACAGAGACAAAAAAAGAGAGAGATGGAGAGATAGAGACAGAGACAGAGACAGAGAGACAGAAACAAAAGGAGAGAGAGATGGAGAGTTAGAGAAAGACAGAGACAAAGAGACAGACACAGAAAAAGAGAGACAGAGATAAACAGAGACAAAGAGACACAGAGAAAGACAGAGACAGAGAGACAGAAAGAGATAGAGATAGAGAGATAGACAGAGACAAATAGCTATGGAGTCAGAGACAAAGAGAGACAGACACAGAAAAAGATAGAGACAGAGATAAACAGAGACAAAGAGAGACAGAGAAAGACAGAGACAGAGAGAGATATTCAGACAAAGAAAGACAGAGTTTCACCCTCACAAACACACAGAGCTTTGCCAAGATGTGCTTGGAGATAATTCCTTTAGTGCAGAAGGCAGAGATGTTAATTGACAGATGAGATGCTCACAAAAGGACAACAAATTTAGCTGCAGAACAGGATAGCTTCAGTAGCCAAAAAGCCCAGGAGAGGGGGAGGGTAAGGTAAGGGGGTAGGGGAGGGAGCTGACTTTCATAGACATCAGATATCTCTACTTCCCATGATGAGGAGGTCAGCCACATTGATCCTGCTGGCTCATATTTCAGAGCACCTTTGTGAAAAGGTGAGGTTCAATGCCAATAGAAGCCATGGGCTTCTCTTTTCATGATTCTGCCACTGCAGTTGGATGGCCTTGGGTAATGGCTTTGCCCATTGGTAAATGGCAGCTAGATGGCACAGCAGATGTAGGGCTGGGCTTGAAGTCAAAAAGACTCATCTTTGTGAATTCAAATCCGACTTCAGACACGTCCTCGATGGGGATAGATTTGTCTCAATTCTTTATCTGTAAAATGAGCTGGAAAAGGAAATGGCAACCATATCAATATCTTTGCCAAGAAAACCCCAAATGAACACAAGGCTTTGCAAAGGTGAATGTCGAAAGCTAGGTTTACATGCATTTGGAAAAATAAAATACTTAAAAGAAAAGAAAGACACAAATGGGATCCCCAAAACCGAATGAAATGGACAAAGGACAAAAACAAATAGGTCATGGTTTTTCTGCTACCACCCCCTAAGATATGGGTATAGGACTGCTATGCCATCTCCCAGTGCCCTCGTGTTACTTTGTGAACTGGCAAGAGTTGCTACAAAGGCATAGGTCTTTCTCATTTCTTATTACAATGCCATTCTCTGTAAAGAGTGTTTTTCACCAAGGATGGAGGACAGAACAAGATGTTGTTTGTTTTCCCTTAGGTGGTAGTTTTAAAGGGACATAGTCAAGGTGAACAGACCCTAAATTTAACTCAACCCAATCCATATATCACTACAGAAGGAAACAAATCTTCTTGATCCTGACAAATCTAAATTGAAGACTGCCTACCTGGGACAAATCCTAGCTTATCAACCAGGCAGCCCATGGGAAACTAATCCAGAGTGCTGAATTTGTTTGTCCCCCCCAGCATGCTCAACCCACAAAACTCTTTTTCTCCCTCTCCATCACATTTCTCTCTCCTTTGAGGGTATGAGATATTGAGATGCATTCTGATCTATGGGCATCCTGAGTGCTCAGGATGAAAACTGAAAAAGTCAAACTTTGGACAAAATCAGGGAATTGTACAGTTGGAAAGAAAATTGAGACAAGAAGCACTTAATAAGCATTTACTATGTGTCAAGTACTGTGTTAAGTGCTGGGGATACAAATGCTAGTATATAGGACATAGAAAGTCAAAGCTGTAAAGAATATTAGAGCATAGAATTTCTGGGATGGAAAAGACCTTAGAATAAAAAATGTTAAAACACAGACACAGAAGGCTGGAAAGGATTTTATAAAACAGGAAATTGAATCTTAAAGTTGGAGATGGCTTTAGAATATGTGACATGGCCACATATTTTATGTTAGAATGTTAATGGAACATAGAATATTACAGCTATCTAACTTAGAACCTTAGAATATAGAATGCCTGAGCTAGAAGGAACTTTAGAACATGCATTGCAAGGATTTGATTTTTTTGGTTTATTTTTCCCCTCAGTGAGGCAGAGCATGGGTGGGAGAGAAAACAGATTTCTATTTATTATTTTTCTATATTCTATTTATTAAAAATTAATTTAAAAACATAAAAACACATGACATGACAAAAAAGCTGGAAGAGTCCTGACCTAAAATTTAATTATGTAACACAAAATATAAAAGATTGATCATAGAATATGGAATGTCAAAGCTGGAAGGATACAGATTTCATCTCCAGATTCTAGTAGTCCGTAATTCACTAAAATTCCCTTATCTTTTCCAGAAAAGTCATTATAAGATATAGAACTGGAAAAAACCTTAGAGTTCATCTAAGCAACCCTCTTACTTTTACAGATGAGGAAACTGAGGTTTAGAAAGGCTAAACAGTTAGAGATCAACACCCAAATCTCTTGCCTCCTAAAGTGGTGTTCTTTCCACTATGATTCCCCTTCCCCCACCTTGGTAATCTGCCTTTTCTGGCTGGCATATGCTAGTACACAAAGAGGTAAGCAGCTAGGTGGTCCTAGAGCCAGGAAAACCTGAGTTCAAATCCAGCTTCAAACATTTCCTAGTTGTATGATCCTGAGCAAACCCCTTATTTAAGCTCTGTTTGCCTCAGTTCTCCAACTATAATATGGGGATAAAAATAGTACCTGCCTCTCAGGATTGTTGTGAAGATCAAATGAGATATTATTTGCAGTGTCTGGCACAGAGTACCATATAAATGCTACCTAGTCATTATTATAGAAAGAAGCAAGATTTCTTCTTCTGCTGGAGTTAAGAAGTCAACTCAGAAATGTTAGTCAAGAAAAATCTGAGGATATCGAGACAATTTTTGACTAGAATTGGGAATCTGGGCAACAAAGGATAGGGTGGAAATGTTAGGTGGGGGCAGTTAACACTCAATGCTAAAGGCACAAAAGCTTACAAAATGTCAGAATATTATTTAGAATTGGAAGAGATCTCAGCCAAAGTATCTGAACAAGAAAGAGCTTGTTAATGTCCCGACAATCGATCATTGTTGAAGACTTCCAGTGAATGGGGTACTTATTTCTCCCTAAAGCAGTCCATTCCATTTTAATAGCTATAATTATTTTTATTTTTATTCTCTTTAAGCTTAGTCTATGTCTCTACAACTTCTACCCATTATTCTGTGTCACCTTGACCATTTTCTGCACATTTTTTTTTAATTTTTAGAAGGCAATTGGGGTTAAGTGACTTGCCCAGGATCACAAAGCAAGTAAGTGTCTGAGGCTGGATTTGAATTCAGGTCTTGATGATTGCAGGACTAATACTCTATTCTCTGCACCACCTACCTGCTCTCTTCTGCATTTTTAAAACTGTTACATTACTCCCTCACACACATCCAGGTTTTCTCTTCTACAGATTCTAGTAGTTCAGCAGGACTTCTTAAACTTTTTCTACTCATGATGTGTTTTCACTTAAAATTATATACATTTACATATGTAACATATATATGTATGTATTTATATAGATATAGGTATGCAAATCAAACATTTCCTGATTCATAATTCTGTGACCCCCATGTTCAATTGTAAGAACTCATATGGGTTGTGAGCTATAATTTAAGAAGCTGGAGTCTAAATTATCTTTTTTCAATACAAATCATCATATAGCTAGACTTTCTTACCCTTTTTTTTCAAAGATCACTG
>JAJPUD010000819.1:467234-506754 GCA_023553655.1 Myrmecobius fasciatus
TAAGTGTCTGAGGCTATATTTGAACTCAGATCTTCCTGACTGCAGATCCACCACCTATTTACCTGTTATAGTACTTCTCTTACCATCTCTTCATTTTAGGGGGATCCAGCTCTTCATTAATCATTTTTGTTCAGTATAACCTGGTTTTTAGATCTTGAATTTTGGTATTCAAGTGTTTCTTGATTACATTTTGTCATATTATAGATACTGCATAGTTTTATTTGTGATATCCTTTTTGGATCTTGATATTCATATATTAATTACTCCTTCTACCTTCCTGTCACCTGTGTATTGATAAACAATTTAGTCATGAATAAAAATGTTGAACAGAACTGATCCATAAAAAGAGCCTTAGAACAGCTCACTAGAGCCCTCCTTCCAGGTTTATATAATCCATTAATTACCATTCCTTGGAGGTAGCCATTCAACCAATTCTTTTTTTTTTTTTCTGAGGCGATTGGGGTTAAGTGACTTGCCCAAGGTTACACAGCTAGGAAATGTTAAGTGTCTGAGACTAGATTTGAACTCTGGTCCTCCTGCATTCAACCAATTCTTAATTTAACCAGATTCATTAACCAGAGCCTCTTAATTTAGGATTCATTGACACTTTAAGTAAATTTCAGAGTCTAGAACTTATTTTAAAAATATTTTGAAAACTTCATGTCAATATAATAGATTTCCTTTGTAATTCTATGTATTTTATTTTATGCATTTTTAAAAACCACATTGTTCTGAGGAAGGGTCCATGACCTTTACCAGATTGCCAAAGGGATCCTTGACAAAATAGAAGCTAAGTTTTTGTAATTTAGATTGTCCTTAAAGATATCAATGTGGATTTTGCCAAATAATTAATTGAAATTAATTCTATTTTAATTTTCTGAGCTATGAATCTGGTAACTCTAACAAAATAGGATATGAAACTAGTCTAGTTATGATGTTTTCTTGATTAATCCATGTTGGCTTTTAGGAACCACCAGTTCTGAGGGTAGGCAGGTATATATTTCACAACTTGTCTCTAAGAAAAACATACATGCACACATAATGCATGTTAAATTTTTTCTGTCACAATCAATGAAATAATAAATCAAGTCCTGATTTGTACTGTTTGCTGATTTCTAAAGTGTAAATACTCACACCAGAAATTTAACAGTCGGCTTTTGTGAATCATTTTGAGCTGTTTCACTCCTGATTTTTCTAATTAAATGCTCACAAAGTACCTATTTGATAATATACTCATTTTTTCCCCTGGCAATTGAAATTGTTTTAAAGAATTCCAACTTGTCCCCACCTCCTCCTTTTTGGGGACAACTAAGACAACCTTTGCCCACTGCAAGTCCTACAAGATACTATTTCTACCTTTAAATGATTGTTATATCATTGATTATTAGCAATCCCATTAACAAGATTTTCCAGTGTTTTGGGCTGTAGTTCCTCTGGATCTGGTGACCTGAACTTACTGAGGGCAGCTAATGAAGGAACTTAGATCATAGTGAGAGTAGCCTCAATACGTACCACAGCCTAGACCAGCTCTCACACTGGGCAGACCTTACCATGTCTGACTCATCCTGATCCTGTTCTTCCTGCTGTTAGTTCTATCCTGAGCTCTTGCTGCATTATTAAGGAACTTACTGGCCCCAAGGCACTTTTGGACTGATGCCAGTTAATAACTGTATGGATCATTCATAAACTGAAGAGGGTTAAGAAGAGAACCCCCTCCTATGGGGAAGGCAATGATTTAGTATTTGCAGGACTGTGATGTACACAAGAAACTAAGTTTGTTTTACTTGGTTATAAAGGGTATGGTCATCTCTAGAGTAGTGGGGAGGAGAAAAAATAAAGCTATGTGATAAATTTATTATATATTTAAAAGGAAAGGGAAGTTGAATGTAATAAATTTGCAGTTTCATGTACAATTTTCTTGCTTTCTATTTTATTTTATCATGACAATACTTGTTTTGTTTCTTAAATTCAGAGGTGAAAAAATAAAGGGTAGGAATAAAGCAAATTTGATTTCATTGTAAGGAAAACCTACTGTGAAAGCCTTAAAACTGTCCAAGAAGAGAGAACAAGTTCAGAATAGGATTCCAGAGCTTCAGTGGAGTTCAGATCTCTGTTCCATCCTCTTCATTTTTGCAGATAAGGAAACTGAGGCAAGAGGGAGTTAATGAGTTCCTCCTTATTTGCCTAAAGTTAATAAGTGCCTGAGGTTGAATTTGAATTCAGGAAGAGCAGTTTTCTTGATTCCAAGCTCTATCCATTGGACATCTCAATATTACTCTGAACACTGAGGTTAAATGACTTGGCTGACATCATATAAATAGTAGTGTCAGTGCAAGACGACTTCCTGGCTCCTTAGCTTCAATGTTAGCTCTCAGTCTACTAGGTCAAGCTGCCCTTCCCAAATACAGAGAAGAGAAGCAGAATTAACCTTCAAGAGCTCTCCCTTCACCCTGTCAATCATTAAAATTTGAACCCCATGTGTGACCCTGGACAAGTCACTTAACCCCAATTGCCTCAGCAAAAAACAAAAAAAAAAAAAAAAAACCAACAACAACAACAACAAAAAGTTATCTCACTTGATCCTCACAACAATCCTAGAAGGTAAGTGTTGTTATTAGCTCCATTTTACAGTTGAAGAAATGGAGACAGACAGACACTCACAGCTAGCTGCCTCTTTAAGATCTTTAATTTAATTTGACCACTTGTTGAGAATTTTTTAAAAGGGATTCCTGTTTAGGTAAAAGTTGGATAGATTCCCTCTGTGGTCCCTTCCAAATCTGAAATTCTGCAATTCTGGAAATATATTGGGTTTTATGATTCCCTGTCTTAAATTCTGGCTTTTAAATTTGCAGTGATTTCTGATGTGCTGAGAATGAGACAGCCCCAATCTCATTAACATGAGACCTGTTAGGAGGTGAGATGGTCTTAGTCAAGCCTTTGACTTTCATTACTTAGCCAGATTGCAGAGTCTATCAATTATCTCAGCATTGACAATCCAGTGAATTAATTGGTCCATTTGACAAGGACAGCTATTACCCTATGTTGTTCTGACAGCTGGTTTTGATATTGGAAATTTGTCAACCTTCTCCCTCGTGTGTGTGGTAGAGTGAATGGTTGAGTGGACTGGGTCAAGACATTTTGTGATTTTCTTCCACTGTTTCAATTGCCATTACTAAATAAAATTGAGACATTCACAACCTTAGCCCCTAACATGAGGAGCAGATCAAATGGTGAAAAATTTACTGAACAGGCTAACAAATGAGAGAAGGGGTGGGGAGAATCAACTAATTAATTACTACTGAACTGACTACCCTTTAGTAATGACTCTAAATGCCTGTCAGGTGCCAGATATATTTTTTATGCTCAAGCAATCAGAATTTTTCTGAAGTTGAGTGGACTGTTTTTTCCTCTGCTTACAAGACTGCAAACATCTTCAGCCAGAGGTTATATCCACTGTTTATTTGTTTGTTTTTCCCTGTACCAGCCTTATTTGAGTTGTTATTTAGGGTATCGAGATACAAGGCACATGAAATGTCATCTGGTTTGCTTTGTCTTATTTTGTAACCTCAGTGCTTAGCACAGAACCTGGTATGTAGGAAGTGCTTAATAAATGTTCTTCAACTGACTAAGGATATTTTATTTTATTGCATTTTGCATATATTGCACTTTTTACAAATTGAAAGTTTGTGACAACTCTGCATTGTGCAAATCTAGTGGCGGCATTTTCCCAACAACATATGATCAGGCCATGTCTGTCACATTTTTGGTAATTCTCATAGTATTTCAGATTTTTTCATTATTTTTATGGTTGTTATGATGATCAGTGACTGGTGATCTTTGTTATTACTATTGGAATTGCTTTGCCCCACAAGTCATCCCCATAAAATGGCACATCTAATCAAGAAACATTGTGTATGTTCTGACAGTTCCACCAACCAGCCATACCATGTCTCTCCCTCTTCTTGGATTTTCCTATTCCCTGAGACACAAAAATATAGAAATTAGGCCAATTAATAATTCCACAGCAGCTTCTAAATGTTCAAGTGAAAGGAAGAGGGAATTAATGTAGCAGATTTTAAGAAATTGCCAGACATCCCCAATCTTCAGCAACCACCACCTTAATCATTCAGCAGCCATCAATATTGAGGCAAAATCCTCTACTAGCAAAAAAAAATGATGATTCACTCAAATGATGGTTAGCACTTTTTAAACAATATGGTCTTTTAAAATTATGGTATGTACATTGATTTTAGATGAATTATTACATTAATAGAGTATAGTTTCATATAAATATAACTTTTATATATATGGGAAACCAAAAAAATTATGTGACTTGTTTTATGCAATATTTGATTTATTGTGGTGGTCTAGAATCAAACCCACAATGTCTCTGAGGTATCCATGTACATCATCTGTATGAAATCTTTATTTATTATGAACAAAAAGTTTTGTGTAGTAGAATGAAAACTGGGCCAGTAAGACTAAACTCCAACCAGTGACTTCCTATATAGCTTCACAGTAATCCTTGATTCTTCCTTTTTCCTTCCCTATAACCAATCAGTTGTCATCTTATTATTATATTGATTCTACCTCCTCAGTACCTCTCGGATCTTGTCCCCTTTTTGCCATCACATGACCAGCTCCCTAGTTCAGATCTTCTTGACCTCTCATCAGGACTATTTATAATAGTCTCCTAATTGGTTTGTCTGGGTCAAGTCTGTCCCAACACCAATCCATTTTTCATTTCATGGGCAAACAGTTTTCCTTTGGGGAAGTTCTAATGATGTCACACCTTTTGTTTCTAAATACAATATTTATGTTTTATTTTATTTTGTTTTGAATGCAACCAAATAAGATGAGCACTTCCATATACAAAGAAGAGAAAAAATGATTGCACACAAACCTGAGAATATCTATTACATATACTTTGTTTTCTTTGTAAGTATATAATAAATTCAACATTTAATTTTCAAAGCTGACCTAGTTGTCTGAATTTTCTACTGATCCTAGTCTTTTCGATGTGTAAATTACATTCTTTTCTTTACTTTTCTTTTGTTTTTCATTTTGATTACTCTTTCTCTAGCCCAATCTACCTGGCATGTAGTGGATACTTAACAAATGTTCCTCAATTGACTAAGGCTATCTTATTTTATTGAATTTTGCAGATTTTGCATTTTTTTTTACAAATTTAAAGTTTGTGGCAATCCTGCATTGTACAAATCTATTGGAGCCATTTTCCCAACAACACATGATCATGTCATGTCTCTGTCACTTTTTGGTAATTCTCACAGTATTTTCAGACTTTTTCCATTATTATTTTGATGATGTTATGATGATCTGTGATCAGTGACTAATGCTAGAGTTGAGGGACATGTATTTTAGTCTAGAAGCAACTTAGAACTAGTGAGGGTTACAGAAAAAAAGATAAAGAAATAAAGACAAAACAGAAAAATTGGAGAGATGGTAATTATTCATGGGTAATCTGGACCAATATATTAAAACTAACAATACTTCCAAAGTTAATTTACTTTTTTAGACCCATATCAATCAAACTATCAAGGAAAAATTATATGATA
Source organism: Myrmecobius fasciatus (assembly GCA_023553655.1). Lineage (NCBI taxonomy): Eukaryota > Metazoa > Chordata > Mammalia > Dasyuromorphia > Myrmecobiidae > Myrmecobius > Myrmecobius fasciatus. The sequence continues at coordinate 472,811 of JAJPUD010000819.1, forward strand.
GAATTAGAAAAAATCATTTAAAATTTCATCTAGAATAAGATGATTTCTAATCTGGCTCCCAATTACCTTTCCATGGTTATTGCATGCATATAATTCCCATTTGAATACTATATTCCAGCCAAAGTAACCTACTCAGTATTTCCCAAACTCAACCTTCGTACATGTGGGTCTGGGGTCTGAGAGCCTAGCTTCAAATTTCACCCTGATACTACCAATGTGACTTTGGGCAAATAACACAGGGCTTATTGCTCCTTATTAGATGGTTCCTGAGTCCCTTCAATTTCTAGCTCTAGGCTCCTATGCCTTAAGTACACCCTCCTTATCGATAGCTCTCAGAATTCTTCCCTGTCTTCAAGGCTCCGTTTGAAAGGTTCTACCTCCTTCATGAAGTCTTTCCTTAGTTCCCTTCTCTAGTCAAATTATCCTGGAATTATTTCTTTGCATATATATTATTTCCCATCTAAGAATGTTGAAGTCTTCTTAAGGGATAAAGTATTTAGAAAGCAGCACCTTCTCTGTTTCTGTGTCTCTGTGTCTGTCTCCATTTCCCTCTCTGTATGTCTGTCAGTCTCTCTCTGTCTCCCTCTCTTTTTCTGTCCCTCTGTCTCTGCCTGTCTCTACCTTTGTCTCTGTCTCTATGTCTCTTTTACCCTCTATCTCCCCCCTCTTCTCTCTCCCTCCCTCCTTCCTTCCCTTCTTCTCTTTCTCTCTCTCTCTTCTTCCCTCTCTCTCTGTCTTTCTGTCCTGCAGGTAGCCAGTGCCTAGCATATAGTCTTGATTAATAATGAATGAAAAACATTTATTAAGCACTTACTGTGCCAAACATCTGTCACTTATTGTGACAAAAATCTCTATCTTCAAGCAACTTACTCCAGAATAGAAAGGGACAATGTAGATAATGTTTTGACCTGGAAGTCACAGGGATGTTGAATGAAGTCCCCCACATTTTCCAGGAGCTAACGTGGTATTGCTTATTTGATTAGAATTCTCAGGGCAAGAGATATGGGCAAGGAGGACAAAAAGTTAGCCAGAATATATGGTTATAGACAGTACTGGTGGTCAGAAGCTGGCTAGGTGAGGTGGGCTCCGTGAGTGTGTGCTCACTGACTACTATGGAGAACAGCTTGACAGTGGGTAATCCAAAGCTGAACGGGTTAAATCTGCCAGGTTCTGGTCTCTGAAGTTTCATTGTTTGAGAAGTTTCAGCATCAAGGATGGATGGTAAAAAGATTGCCAGAGCAGGAAAGCCAAAAGCAATATTAATAAATGTTGAATTATCTTAAATTATTGTTGAATTAGCCTTGGGGGAAGCTATGTTATTTATTAAACTTCTACCATGTACAGGGCTCTATGTCATATGTTGGGGATCCATAGATAAATGGAAAATTGTCCTAGCCTCTAGAAGAATTTACATTCCTCATAGGGTGGGTGGTATACAGATATAACAAATAAATATCTAAAAGTTAAATCTAACTAACTTAAGGGAATAAGAAAAGGCTTCCTAGAGTAGGAATCGACAAAAATACCACCTTAAAAGTTAAGGATTTTAAGACTGAGTTACTTAAGAGAGAGAATGTCCTAAGTATGGCTATGTGCCCTATGTCATAAGATTCCTTTAAAGTCTTTTAGTCACTCTAAAGTCAGAGAAAGAGAATGTGTGGTGTATTTGGACAGAATACAGGACTTGGAAGAGCTGAGATAGAATCCTAATTCATATGCTCATTATAAACAGTGTAATCCTGGATAGGTCACTCTCTTTCTCTATAAATGAATCTACTGGTTTCATTGGGTTCTGAAAAATTCCCTTTAGCTTTAAATCTCTCCCAGAGATACTCTAAAAATGATGGAGAATGGATGTCACTTGAGTCCTTTGGTTAGAAGCCCCCATGTTAAAAGAAGCTATTTTTGGAGATCTTGGTGAATAGAAAAAGGATACTCAAGTGCTGATTTTATTTTCTCATTTCTGAGACCAGGATCTACCTTTGTCCCATTGCAACAATTGGCCAGAAACCCGCCATTCTTTCTGTTTTGCTGTGTTGCTATCTAAATAGGTCCAAGAGAATGAGGATGCATTTCTGAACTGTAAGTGAAATCTACTTTCTATAAAATTAAACATGGTGGAGAAATGTAGTCGGAAGCTGTTTATGGCTGTTAAACAGTATGAAAAACAATAGCAATGTCCGGGTCCATTTCCTGGGCAGCCAGTTGGGCTCATTCTCCATGGCCATGGTGGTGACCCCATGAAAAGGTTAATTTCCAAAGCATCTGCTTCCACAAGCCAGTGAGATCCCAGGCCCTTCCCTTAGGAGGTGATTAGCTCTTTGGGAAGATCGTAGGGAGGTGTTTCAGCGGAGCTGTTTGCTGTAGGATGCTCTCTCAAATGCTTCTCCTGCCACTGTGATTAATCTCAATTCCAAATCCTCTGCCCAGCTTAAGAATTGTGTTTCTCATCTCACTATCACCCCCTCCTCTGCCATCTACAACTCCATATGGACAGGAGAGACCCAAGTGCACCATAGAAAAAAGGAGAGAACAAGGGGAGCCCAGGGAGGACAATAGAAAGCAAATTTCTGATCTTCAACAAGGAGGCTAGCCCTCATCTTTCAGGAGGTCTTGAGGAACTGTCGAAAAATGTGGACATTTCAAAAAACAAATGGCAGTTCACTCGAACTGCCTTCCAGAATGGGAGGAAGTAGCAGAAAGTGGGTGAGCTGATCTACCACTTTGTAGTGATTTTATTACTATAAGATGTCATGATGTATCAGTTGGGTTCAAATCCCACTTCTGATGTTTAATACATTTATGACTTTGGGCTGGTCACTTAATCTCCCCAGGACTTGATCTGTAAAATGAGGGGGTTGAACTAGATGACCTTTGAGATTATTTCCAACCTTAGATCTATGTGAGGAATTCCAAGTAGAGCAGTATGTTCATCTATGTCTGAACCTTTGTGACTCCATTTGAAGTTTTCTTGGTAGAGATACTGGATTGGTTTGCCATTTCCTTTTCCAGCTCATTTTACAGATGAGAAAACTGAGGCAAACAGGGTTAGGAGACTTGTCCAAAGTCACACAGCTAGTAAGTGTCTGAGGTAGGATTTGAATTCAGAACAATTACTCTTCCTGACTCCAGGTCTGGCTCTATTAGCTGTCTCAATGTAGACCTGTATATCTGTGTATTATAGAATGTGGGAAAGGAAGTGTTAAGAAAACAGAAAAAGTAGTAAGGGTCCAGGTTAAAAAGGGCTTTTAAATGAAAAAATAGAGTATTTTGTTTGGTCCTAGAGGAAAAATAGGAAGGAGAAATGAGCAAAGAGTTATTAAGTCCCTACTATGTGCTAGGGACACATTGGATGCTCACAATAGCCCTACAACATAGGTGCTGGCTCTATTCCCATTTTAGAGTTGAAAATGAGGCAGATGAGTTGAGTGATTGCCCATGGTCACTGGGCTACTTAAGAGTCTCCCACTGGATTTGAACTGAAGTATTCCTGGTTCAGTGCTCTATCCACTGTGTCACCTAGTGATATAGAGAAATATAGTGTAGCCTCTTGATTTGAAGGATGGTGACATTATCAGATCCATGATTTAGGAAAATCACTTTGGCAGCTGAATGGAGGATGGATTGACATCTAACTTTTAGGTTTGTTATGAAGGTCAAATGAGATGATAAATGTAAAGTACTTAGCAAGCCTTACAGTGTTTTATATATAGATATTTATCTATCTATTTATCTATCTATATATCCAGTTGGAGACTCTTAAATAGCCCAGTGACCATGGGAAATCAGTCAACTCTTCTGCCTCATTTTCAACTCTAAAATGGGAATGTATATATTTATATGGATATACATATAGATATATCAGATATTATCATGATTATTGGTTTTAGAAAGGGAAATTCATGATTTTAAAAAATGTATTCCTTATGCAAAAATCAGCAGCCATTGATTTTATATTCAACTTGCCTTAGTAAGAAGGTAGGAGGGGCAAAGAATACCTCCTCTGCCATTTTTTCCAATACTCCAATGTGCTTTTCAGATTGTACTCATGAATTACAATTATCTATCTGTGTTTACCCTTCTGCATACATATATATATGTATATATATATATATATATATATATGGAAACTATCCCTCCCACTCCTTAGACACTTATTTGCTACATCAATCAACACAGATATTTTTTAAGCACTTACTATCATTTATCTTTCTTAGTTATCTGTCTCTCCAATTAGATTATAAGCTCCTTGAAGGCAGAAATTTTGTTATAAAGATTGTTTAGATTCTTAATACCTATTAAAGTATTTTGTGTGTAGCAGAGGCATAAGACACTTTGATGAGTGACAGCAAGATAATATGGATAATGTATTGGCTCTGGAAAAGGCAAGCCCTGGGTTTAAATACTCCCTTCAATATTTATTAGCCATGTGACTGTAGTTAATTCACCCACTCCCTGAACATTCATCTACAAAATGAACTTGATTTTGCCTGTAGTGAGGTCCAAAGAATATCTCAAGTTTGGATTATAATAAATGCTTGTTGGATTAGATTAAATGGTTTAAAATATCCTGGAGAAGAACTAAACTTTTTTTCTTCTATTCCTGGAAAAAAAACATGTTAAAACTATCTGAAATATTAAGTAGAGATCAAAGTCCCCATTGGAGAAAAAATTTCTTGAAAGCAAGGACTGATTTTTTATTTTTATTTTTATTTACCTTACTTTGTATCCCTAGTAGTTAGCACAGTGTCCGGTACATAGTAGGTGCTTAACAAATATTAGTTGACTGGATCACTGGTCAGAAGACCAAGAACTGACCAATGGCCTGTGGTCTTCACCAGAAGAGGTTGAGGTTAATAATTCTAAACTTTCTCACAATATTCATGGGTTGATAGAGCTAGAAGGTGCATGGTAGTACAATCTTGTTTTATTGTTGTGGAAACTGAAAGATATAGTGATTTGCCAAAGATCACACAGCTAATAATAATAATAATGATAATAAGCCTCTGAGTGGGACTTGAATCCAGATTTTTCTGAATCAAATTCAGTGCTCCATAATCTATATTGCATTCACTCCCTGCTTTAAAATAATGAATTAGGGGGTATTCCCACCAGCTGTGCAGGTTATTGCCTTTGCTATAAGGTATCTATTCTGATGCAGCTGTGATGGTGGTGCTATAGTGCAGAAAGTAGAGGACTGGAGTCACAAAGACCTGAGTTCAAATCTAGCCTAAGTTACTTTCTAGTTATATGTCTCTGGGCATGTCACCGAAGCTCTGTAAAATGGGGATTTAATAATAGTAATAGCACCTACCTCTCAGGATTATTGTGAAAATCAAATGAGAGAATAACTATAAAGAGCTTAGCACTTGCCTAGCATATAACAAGTGCCTAATACTTGCTTATAGCATATATGTGTGTATACACATATAGTTATTTGTGATCAATATGTGTGTATATATACACACATATATATATATGTATATATATGCTTACAAGGTAGTTGTATGATATAGAAATATAAAAGATATATATATATATGTACATGGTATGTGTGTATATATATATGCACACAAAATAGAAATGAGATAGATGCAAGATACATATTTCCATGATATATGTGTATAGATATGAACATATATATATATATATATATAATGTGTGGGGGGGTATGTATGTATGTATCCATCCATGATTACTGGTAGTACTGAGTGATTTTTCTGAATTGTTTTTCTTTGTTAAAAGGTTTTCTTGTTCAATTTGAGTGAGATGAGGAAGGGATTTTTAGAAATTTCTATGGCATGATAAAAGGGGGAAAAAGGAGATTAAGAAATGTCACTTATAAATGAAGAAGTTGGGGCTCATAAAAGTTAAGTGACTTGGACAAACTCACCTAGCTAGTAAATGCTAAAGACACTATTCGAACTCAGATCTTCCTGTCTCTGGCTCTAAACAGTTGACCTGATTGAGCTGTGAAATCATGCCAGGAGCTGGACAAGAGCAGGGGATTTGGAAATTATAGGCCCTAGGTTCACATCCCTACCTCTGCCACTTGTATGACATTGGACAAGTCCCCTGAAGCTCCCTGGGTCTCATTTTCCTCAACTGTAAAATGGGTAATTGAACTAAATGACCTTAATAGCTCTCTCCATTTCTAATTGTATGCTTCTAGAAATGTGGTTAAAATCTCAGTTCATTTTAACATCTCTCAATTTCTGAATTATATTGCTTTTTCTCTCTCAAAACAGGTCATGAAGCAAATGTACTCCCCCAAAGGGAAAAGAGTCCTTTTTCAGAAAGCACAGAATGGAAAGGGGACCCTCAACCACCTGAACATACATGATAAATCAGCCAGTTCACGAACCTGAGTGCACACAGCAGGAGTGGATTCTCTTTCCAAAGACAGTGTTTGAAATATCCATATAAGATTATCTTTAAATGCTTTGCTGTAGCCTTGAAATAGCTACCCAGATGAAAAAAAGGAACATAATTTAAAAACCCTTAGCTTATTTTTAATTTATAGTCCTTGAAAAAAAAAATAAGTGGGTAGCCCAATCATTTATATGCCTGAGCAAAAGCAATACATCTATATAAAAGTACAGTGATATATTTCTGTTGCTAGTTTAATGTGCTGCTCAGTGCCCTGTGCTTTCTGATTCATTGGAGAGCAGCAATCATGTGGACAGGAGCTGTTCTTCAGATCCCATCAGTGACAACTAAAGGCCAATTCAAGGTTGTAGAGGGGTCGTGAATCTAACATAGTCACTGATAGAACAATTTCCCTTCCTCATGACACAGGCAGTGGGACACTCTGGGAATAGACAGTGAAGCCAGCTGGAGGTAGTTCTATTTTCTGGATTTTTGTTTTCCTTTTGTTTCTGAGCCTGGTGTGTACAAACCAAAGGCCATCAGGGAATGAAATGGCTGGTCAGTAGGAAAATGATTCGGAAACACATTTCTTTTTTTTTTTTAATTTTTTTTAATTAAAGCTTTTTATTTGCATAACCTATGTATGGGTAGTTCCCCAGCATTGATCTTTACAAAGCTTTTCATTACAAATTTTACCCCCAGTCCCCTCCCCTCTCCTAGATGGTAGGAAGTCCACTACATGTTAATAATGTTGAAATACTTGACAAGTTGTGCAAGAAAGATCCTATCTACAAGAAAAAAAAAAGAAAATTAGAGAAAGGCAACACAATGCAAGCAAACCTCAATAGAGAGCATTAAAATGTTATGTTGTGGTCCATATTTCATATCCCTCTCTCTGGGTGTATATGGTCTTCTTCAGTGAACAATTGGAACTGGTTTGAGACAATTCTTTGTTGCAGAGAGCCATGTCCATCAGAATTGATCATCATGTAATACTGTTGTTGCCATGTATAATGATCTCCTGGTTCTGCTCATTTCACTCAGCATCAGTTCATGCAAGTCTCTCCAGGCCTCTCTGAAATCCTCCTGTTGGTCGTTTCTTGCAGAACAATAATATTCCATAACATTCATATACCATAATTTATTCAGCCACTCTCCAATTGATGGGCATCCCTTCAGTTTCCAGTTTCTAGCCACGACAAAAAGGGCTGCCACAAACATTCTTGCACAGGTGGGTCCCTTTCCCTCCTTTAAGATCTCTTTGGGATATAGGCCCAATAGAAACACTGCTGGGTCAAAGGGTATGCACAGTTTGATAACGTTTTGAGCATAGTTCCAAATTGCTCTCCAGAATGGTTGGATCCGCGGAAACACATTTCTAATGTGTCAAGAGTCTGGGTGGGAAAAAGAGAGAGACAGAGACAGAGACAGAATGAGAGACAAAGATACAGAGACAAAGGCAGACAGAAACAAAGACAGAGACAGAGAAAAAAGAGAGATAGAGAAAGACATAAAGAGAGAGAAAGACAGATACAAAGACAGACAGAAAGAGAAAAAAGAGAGATAGAAAAAGACAGAAAGACAGAGAAAGACAGAGACAGAGACACAGAGACAAAGACAGAGACAGAAAGAGAGAGACAGAGAGAGAGAGAGAAAGAGAGAGAACTGTCTTCATACAAAGAAGTCATTTAACAATGTATTATGGGTAAGTCAAGATAACAGAGAATCAAGGTAGAGTTGGAAGTAAAAGCACTTGGGCTGAAAACTGGAAGTTCTTATGATTGGACCTAGAAAAAATTGCATTGTGGACTCTCAGAAGGTCAAGAAATAATTGACTCCTTATTTTGTCCATCACTGGAATAGGGTCAGTCAGTGTCCATTTGAAAGGTTGGAAAATCTTGGTGTTTGTTTTTCTATGAAGTTTCTTGAGATCTGAACCTCATCCTTGTCACATCAATGGGAAAATGTCCATCAAGCTCTTGTGTCTCCAAAGCTCCTGCACCATGCATTCATACCATTCTCTGCCCCAATAGAATTGAATCTCCTTGAGAGCAGGAACTGTTGGCTTTTGGCCTTTGCATCTCCTTCACCTAGTCCAGTGCCTTGCCTGTTGAATTGACTCCATCCTTAAGCCTGTTTTTAACATGGGCTTAATCAGTGTAGCACCTTGCCACCTTCACGAGGAGCGCATGAACCAGGGAACTGAACTGAGAGACAGTATTTAAGGAGAGAATCCCTAAGCTCAGATATGGCAGCTAGATGGCACAATGGATGGAGTGCTGGAGTCAAGGACACTCATCTTCCTGAGTTCAAAGCCAGTCTCATTCATTTATAGCTGTGTGATCCTGTGGAATTCACTTAACCCTGTTTGCCTCAGTTTCCTTATCTATAAAATGAGCCGGAGAAGGGAATGAGAAACTATTCCAGTATCTTTGCCAAGAAAACCCTATGAACAGTTGGACATGACTGAACAACAGCAAAGTCAACAAGTAGACAAAGATGAATGTTTTTCACTTTTCCCTAGTTTACTAGTTTGCCCAGACAACTTTCAAAAAAAAAAAAAAACAAATTAATTTGAAAATTCCCTCCTTGCTTTAATGTGGTTAGAATGAGCACAGATATACACCTTTACACAGAGAAATACGATACCTATAAGAGGTGAGGGAAAGTCCAGGAAGTGAGCTTGGACCATAGCTCTACCATATGGGTGATTAGATCATATAACTGTTTCCATCACTCTCCCTGAGCCTAGGGGGAAAGCACAGGATCCCATCTTCCCTTGTGGTCTCCATACTCATAATTCTAGGACAATTGTTCCTTATAATTGTTCTCTTATTTTGCTTTATATAAAAAATAATCCATCAGGCAATAAATATTTTTAAAGTCATTATATGCCCCTTGTGATACAAAGAAAGACATAAACAGCTTCTGCCTTCCTGAAGAGGAAGAAAATATGTCAATAACTTGGTACATCAAATATACATGTTGCTATTGTTCAGTCCTACAGTTGTGTTCCACTATTGGTGTCCCCATGGACCATAGCATACCTGAACCTTCTGTCCTCTACTACCTCCCAAATCTCCAGAGATATATCTCCAGGATAAAGATACTCTCAAATAGAAAGATATTCATAGGGGAGGAGTCTGGGAAAGGCGCTCAAACTTAAACATTTCTTTCAAAGACAGCATCATCCTTTCAGTCTTCCAGGTTGCGACTTTACCATTCTCAACTCTTTACTGTCCTTGACCTTACCTATTCAATCAGGTACCATATCTCACAATTTCTCCCACCATAATCCCTCTCATATGCAATTTCTTCCCTCCACTCACATAGCCATCACCTTCATTTAAGTCCTCATCACCCCTGGATTATTGTCACAGCCTCCTAATTGGTCTCCCTGTTTTAGGTGTCTAATTATTCCAATCCATCCTACTACATATGGCTGCCAAATAATTTTCCTTAAGTACATATCTCACCATGTGACTCCTCCATTAAATCAACTCTGGTGACTTTTTTTGCCTCTAAGATAAAATAGACAGTCTTCTGTATATTTAACTTTTGAAGCCCTTCAGAATCTGACTCCAAGTACCTTCCTATTTATTACTCCCCTCCCAATCCAACCAGAGAGACCTTCTTTCTGTTTTTTCTAATAATATTCCATGTCCTCTGTCCAGAAAGATGAGGAATTGGAGCAACAGTTGTAGACACTTTCTTCTGAAGTTTAGCTGCATATGGGGAAGAAAGATTCCTAGTAGGGTAGGGTATCAAGTAAGGATATTTTATGAATAAGGCAGACACGGGTTTGTTAGCAGGAAGCAGGGAAGGAGCCAAGATGTGGAGAGAGATTGAAGATAAAATGGTAGACATGATTCTTGGGGCAATCTATCAAAGCAAAAGGGGAAGGGATAGCATCAAGTGGCCATGTTGAGGGGTCACCTTTGCAAGCAGAAGAATTAAACTACATCTTCTGTAGAGATTGGAGGGAAGAATGGGGTAGTGAGGGAAGACATCTGAGTGATGTGAGATGAGGAGATGAAAAGGGAAACTCTCCATGAATGGTGTCCTTTTTTCAGTGAGATAGGAAGTGAGGATCTCAGCTGAGAAAATGGGAAAGAAGAAGCCTGGGAGATTTGAGGGGAAGAAGAGCAGTTTTTGAATAGCTGTTGTGTTAAGGTAGGTAATCAAATAGAGAGGGGAAGGAGATTTCTTTGCATCAATGAGACAAATTGAGGTGGCATGAATTTATAGTAGACCCAGTCAACATAATTTCATGATTTCCTCTAGTTCCATGCAGTAGCTCATAAGTAGGAGCAGAAGGTGGGAAAAGTCAAGGGTTGGGATTTGGCAAGATATGATCGATGATAGGAAAATAGACAACGGGTTTGATTACAGAGGATAGTACAGATTTCAATTGTTTCATCAGATGGTCAAGCAGGGGAAGTCAAAGAAGAGGTGATTGCCTAGGTCAGTCTGAGGGTGGGAGATTTGGGATCATGATGAAGAAGCAAAGCAGCTTTAGTAAGCATATGGAAAAGGGAGACTATGAGGATTTGGCAATATTTTAATTTTTTAGGATCATTGTTATTATATTCATGTAATTATAGTCCATAATTATATCCATGGCAAGGCTACAGGTCTTAATGTGTTTTATTTGTAAAATTTTAAAGTATATTTTCAAATATCTATCTGTTGTATAAGGATTTGTCATCTGTTAATTTATGAAAACTTCTGATACATTATTCTAGAGATCTGGTTGTGTCCCGACCTGCCTATGTGTGCTCTCTAGTGGCTGGATTGTTGTTTTCCTTCTTGAGTTCATGTTTGAGACTAATCTTATTCCTTTCAGATCAGAATCTTCATGTGCTGTTGAATTCAAGGTAAAAGTATCTCTTCATCTTCTTACTGAACAACTTTTCTACTACTGCTTTCTTGAGCCTGGGGAGATACTTCTCTTTTGCTGAGAAATGTTCTTGGGAGAATCTTTAGTTTGGAAAGCAAAGGGAGGCTAATCTAATCTGGGGCCCTGTTGTATTGGAAATGGTTGGTGTACTAATGCTATATGAACTGTATACTTAGCCATGATTTTACTGGAGCAAAGATGACATCATGTTTTTAAGAGTTATTTCAATCATGTCCAAGTCTGGTGACCCTATTTGGAGTTTTCCAGGCAAAGATACTGGAGTAGTTTGTCTTTTCCTTCTCTAGCTCATTTTACAGATGAGAAAACTGAGGACAATAGAGTTAAGTGACTTGTGCAGGGTCACACAGATAGTATCTGCGGTTGAATTTGAACTTGGTTCTTCCTGACTCCAGACTTGAATCCAGGTATCTAATGCATCACCCAGCTGCCCTCCAAAGGGCTATACTTTCACAGACAGACAGAAAGAGAGACAGATAGATAGATGAATGGATGGATGGATAGATAGATATAAAGAGATATAGACATGGATATAAAAGATATAAATACAGATATAGAGATATAGGTAGAGATATATCTTTATCTATCTATTAGATGTATCTATAGACAATAGACATATCTAATAGGTAAACATATAGATAATAGATATATTTAATAGATAGATATAATTATATAGATTATAGATATATCTAATAGAGAGATAAAGACATAACTCTATTAGATATAGATATACTTATATCTATAGATTAGATATAAATTATATAGATGTAAATTACTATTAGATTAGATAAATGTAAATATATCTATCTAATAGATAGATATAGATATACTCATATTTATATATCTGGAAGTAAATAAGAGTAAAATATCTGAACCTATTTCTCCTATTTTTCATTCATCTACTTTCCTCAGAGGAGCATGTTAGCACCTAAATAATAAGCAGCAGCAGCAGAAGAAGAACAAGAACAAGAACAAGAACCAGAAGAACAGGAAGAACAAGAAGAACAAGAACAAGAACAACAAGAACAGAACAGAACAAGAACAGAACAGAACAGAACAGAACAAGAACAGAACAGAACAAGAACAGAACAGAACAGAACAGAACAGAACAAGAACAAGAACAGAACAGAACAAGAACAAGAACAAGAACAGAACAGAACAGAACAGAACAAGAACAGAACAGAATAAGAACAAGAACAACAAGAACAACAAGAACAGAACAGAACAAGAACAGAACAGAACAAGAACAAGAACAGAACAGAACAGAACAGAACAAGAACAGAACAGAACAAGAACAAGAAGAACAGAACAAGAACAAGAACAGAACAGAACAAGAACAGAACAGAACAAGAACAAGAACAGAACAGAACAAGAACAAAAACAGAACAGAACAAGAACAAAAACAGAACAGAACAGAAACTGAAAGGATGCCCATCAATTGGAGAATAGCTGAATAAATTATGGTATATGAATGTTATGGAATATTATTGTTCTGTAAGAAACGACCAACAGAAGGATTTCAGAGAGGACTGGAGAGACTTGCATGAACTGATGCTGAGTGAAATCAGCAGAACCAGGAGAACATTATACACAGCAACAAGACTATACAATGATCAATTTTGATGGACATGGTTCTCTTCAACAATGATGTGAATCAAACCAGTTGTTCAGCGATGAAGATAGTCATATACATCCAGAGAGAGGCCTGTGGGAACTGAGTGTGAACCACAACACAGCATTTTAACGCTTTCTGTGAACATTTCCATGCATTTTGTTTTCCTTAGGTTGTTTTTTCTTCTTCTCTTTCTAGATCTGATGTTTCTTGTGTAGTAAGATAACTGTATAGATATGTATACATGTATTGTATTTGTCATAGAATTTATCCTATTTAGCATGTATTAGATTACCTGTCATCTAGGGGTGGGGGGTGGGGGAAGGAGGGGAAAAGCTTGGGAAAAAAAAGTTTTTGTAAAGGTCAATGTTGAAAAATCACTCATATGTTTTGTAAATAAAAAGCTTTATACATTAAAAAAAAGAAACCTGAGTTTTTGTACCTCTGAGAATCTGGCACTCTATTTGTCACTCTACAGTTCTTTTTCTGATGGAACTTATCAGCTTGGAACAGTTGCCTTGTGATAATCCATATGTCTGCTATCTTAAGAACTGGACTAGTTCATCACCATAAGATCAAACAGCAGGTTAGTAGATTTGTTTGATCTACAGAAATTCATGAAGATTACCTCCTAAAATGTGGCAGTGCTTCAATCAGTATCTGAGAAAGGTCCATCTACTCTATCATTTTGATATCTATAATGGAAGATTAGCAATGGTCCCTTGTAAGAAAATACTCACCCTAGAGTCTCCTGTCAAGTTTCTCATCATCACCATCAATATACCATATTTTCATGCCCATGAAATAATGCAGCCAAGTCACTCCAAGACTCTTCTCATAGATAATCCCTACAACTTTAACGAAAAAGGGGCACTTCCTGAATGGTGAATGTGCTCCGTATTACAGAGCTAATAGATTGAACTAATCCGTTTCAGAAGAAAGAGCCTGATCTATAACTTTCTTCAAGAGGATTATGTCATAGATGCCATGAAAATGATGTCCTGCAAGGTACTAAAACAAAAGAAGGCATTGATGGTGTTTCATATGATGTACCAGATTCCCTGAGGATGTATGTCAGTTCTGTCTGGGATGTGGGGAATGTATTCTAACGCCAGGGATTGAATTAGGTATTGATGGGAAGCAGAGTGAAGTGAGCTAATTTAAGATGGCTATAATAAGGCTCCAAATGATGCTGAATGGAAAGTATCTTGCCATAGAGGCCAAGAGTGGCCAGCAGTGGCAATGGTGCCATTAGATCTCCTGAGTTTTTCTCCTCTTACTTTCAATGTGATGAAAATATGTCATGTGTCTGGGTATCTGTGTCAAGTTCAATGTAAAATCCACAGCATTTTAACGCTTTCTGTGAATATTTCCTTGCATTTTGTTTTCCTTCTTAGGTTGTTTTCTTGTTTTCTCTCTTTCTAGATCTGATGTTTCTTGTGCAGTAAGATAACTGTATAGATATGTATACATATATTGTATTTGTCATATAATTTAACATATTTAGCATGTATTAGATTACCTGTCATCTAAGGGTGGGGGATGGGGGGAAGGAGGGGAAAGGCTTGGAACAAAAAAAAAGTTTTGCAAAGGTCAATGTAGAAAAATCACTCATGTTCTGTAAATAGAAAGCTTTTATTAACAAAAAATAAACATAAATTTTGCAAAAAAAAAAGTTCAATGTAAAATCTGTGAAGGTAAGGACTTTTACAAAAAAGTATGGCTTTGAATTTCCAACACCTGTCACAGTGCCTTCAATATGGTAAGCCTTAATAAATGCTTCTGTAAAGTGTGTGCTGACCATGTAAGTTATGCATGGCCAGAAGGGTTTGTCTAAAAGATTATGGATAAATATGATCTGAAGTTTGTCCATGTGTCTTCAAGGGAGATTATAACTCCTTCCTTGAGGGAATAAGAAAAGAACCACGAGGTTGACCACTCTCTTCTCTTATTTCTGACAGGGGATCCTGATCGCTCTCTCTTTAAATATTACTAGTCTAGGGGAATCATTGATTTAGGAAACAATTTGTTTACATTTAAAAGAGGGAAAGTAGCCTTAGCTTCTACTCACTGGTTGGATTCCTCACCAAATATTCATTACAAAAAAGACAATCGCAAATATTGAATAGCACATAAACTCACTTATCCAAACAAATAGCAGAGAGAAATTAGAGATATTATACACATTAAGATATGCCTAAAGAGTGAATGAGTTCTCATGCTGGCAGTGGGAGATCTCAGTTGAAAGAAAAAGCCAGAGGGAAACTCTGATCTCACCCACCAAAAAAAAAATTCCCAAAAGCTCTAGGGAGGCAAAATGAAAAGTGGGGCATGTTGAGAAACTGGCTTCCCCTACATGTCTGTAACTTGAAAAATCTTTTTATTTCCCCCCATACTTGGAGAGAGTCTAGAACTACTCATGTTCCCTTTCAAAGGTAAAAAAAAAGAATAAACTCTCCAAAGCTCTCACACTAATTCTTGCCCAGGCTAAGGTTGCATCAGCAGCATTCTCTCCACCATTTAGAAGAATCTCATGCAAAAAGGCCCCAGGTGTGGCTAGAAACATGGTGTTATACTTCTTGAATTGAATTGGGTTGTGTTGGTCCAAGACCATGTTTACCTAATGGCTTGTACTTACATTGGCAGAACAGCACTGGGAAGTTGGATGAGGACAGAGCTGTTTTAGATCCAGTCTAGAGCTGCCTGCTGGATTTCCCAGCTGGGCTTGCTCCACACTGAGTCCCACTCCCTCCCCCGCCTCCATCTCACCACTACCTTCCCAAGGGCATGGAAAGGGAACACAGCAGTGGGTACCTTCAGCTGACAGAATGCAGATTTCCATTCCTGTCATAAGATCCTGGGGAGAAAAATAAATGAAAGGTTTACAGCAATACAGATATTTCTATGCTGCCCCTAGATTAACCAACCCCTTGCTCATTACATGTGGTTAATTTGTTAGATAATTAAATACCAGGTATTTAGACTAATTCCAGGTGGTTACCCAAACCCAGAACACACTACACTGGTTTACCAAACTTTCCATCAGATAGAATCTAAATAATGATTTCTTTTACTAAAACATGAACCAAACCAACCTCCTACTCCAATAAAATAAAACAATCAAACAATCTCACCTTGTTAATCAGTTTCAACCAGAGCCAAATTAATTTTCTAAAATTACTGAGCCAATATACTAGCTTTGTGACTCTGGGAGAGCAATTTAGCTTCTTTGAATCTCTGGCAAGTTTCTAAGACTTACCCACTCAGGTACATGGGCTACAATATGTTTGAGCAGAGGGAATCAATGAAATCACAGGTCTGGGGTTTATGGACTGCAGAAAGACATTGGGACATCCAATCTCATATATTCTAGACTTTGAAGAATATTGTCGGCAAATCTGAATACCATGTTTTAGGAAGAACATGGATAAATGAAAACATGCCCAGAGGAAGACAATCTTCAGGAAAGTGAGAGTATTGGAAATCCCATCATACAAAGAACTGGAAAAATGTATTCTAGAAAAGATAAGATTAAGAGGTATCTGACTGCTGACTAAAGATGCCAGAACTCTCATGTAATCTTGGGATTAGATTTATTCCACTTGGTCCCAGTGCCAAGAATTAGGACCAATGGGTAGATATTACAGGGTTGTAGATTTCAATTGTGTAACACACTAACAATTAGAACTGTCCAAAATGGGAAAGGCTGTCTTGGAAGGTTGTAAGTACCTTTGTTTTTGAAAATTCTTAAGCAAAGATAGAAAGGTTGATTGAAAAGAGCTAGAAGATCTGGATTTAAATATCCAGCTCCATAATTTTTTACCCATGAGACTGAGCAGCCTTTTCTCAGTTTTCTCCTCTGAAAAATGAGGGGATTTAACAACAATCTCCATAGCCCCTTAAATGTGCTTCTTTGCAACTTCTTTGCAATTACTCCTAGTTTGCCTTCTGAGGGCCTGGGAGAATGAAGCTAATGCTTTTCCCACACAACAGTCTTTCAGATAGTTGAAGTAACAATGATGGTGGCAATACTTCCTTAGTTTTTCTCTTATCCAGTTTTAAATGCCCTTAATTATTAGACTATGCAGTGGATAAAGCATTGAGTTTAGAATCAGGAAGAGTCATTTTCTTGAGTTCAAATCTGATACTTCCTAGTTGTGTGACCCTGAGCAAGTCACTTAACCTGTTTGCCTCAGTTTGCTTATTTATAAAAGGAAATGAAAACCCATTATATTTGCAAAGAAAACCCCAAATGGAGTCACAAAGAGTCAGACATGACTGAAATGATTGAATAACTGCTACTATTTCTACCTTAACCTCAAATAGTATCATCTCCAGGAACTTTGTCAAATTGGTTGCTTTCCTTTCTTTTTGTCAATGAAATACAAGTTGCTCAATAAAATGTGAGTTCCTTGAAAGCAGAGACTGCTTTATTCTTTGTGTTTGTATGGTAGAGTGGCTGGCACATGTTTATTGAATGAGTGCTTAATAAATGCTTATTGGCTGATTCTCACTGCTCTTCCCAGAATATAATGTTCAGATGTCCCAATGATATTTACTTTCTCAATTCACTTATTCCTTTCCCTGTCTGGCTCTATCTTGCTGGTGTTTTAGATTTCCCTTCTCCCTCAAGGGAAATAGCAAAAAAAAATCTTCGTATCAAATGGGAAAAAAACAAAACAAAACAAAACCTTTCAAATCAAATAAAAAATCATGTGAAAACTCTTTCACACTAAATTTCTCTGATAAGAGTTTGGTATCCAAGATATATAATGTCACACACTCATACACATACACACACATATGTGTGTGTTTGTATTTTATGTGTATATATAATATACATATGACTAATAAACATTCCCCAATAAATCAAAAGATATGAACAATAAATCAATAAACAGTTATTAAGCTCCAACTATGTGCCAAGCTCTGTGCTAAGTGCTGGAGATACAAAAAGTGGTTCCTGCCCTCAAGGAGCTTACAATCTAATAAGGAGTTTACCATCTATATACAAACATATATATAAAGCTATATACAATAAATTATCTTTCAACAAAAGGAATTCCAAACCATTTATGTCCACATGAAAGAATGTTCCAAATCACCAACAAGTGAAATACAAATCAAAACAATTCTGAGATTTCACCTCACAATTTTCAAATTGGCAGAGATGACAAACAATGGCAACAGTCATTATTGGAGGAGTTGTGGGATGATAGGCACATTAATACATTATTGGTAGAGCTATGAAATGGCACCCCAATTTGGAAAGGAATTTGGAATTACTGAAACAAAATGACTAAAAAGTCCATATCCTCTGAACCTATATATCTGAACCCTATATTCACCAAAATTTTATAGGAAATTTTTTCCCTGATAAAAAAGAATTGGAAACAAAGTAGATTACCATCAGTTGGAGAATAGCTAAA
Organism: Myrmecobius fasciatus; assembly: GCA_023553655.1. Lineage (NCBI taxonomy): Eukaryota > Metazoa > Chordata > Mammalia > Dasyuromorphia > Myrmecobiidae > Myrmecobius > Myrmecobius fasciatus. The sequence continues at coordinate 491,139 of JAJPUD010000819.1, forward strand.
GAAACTGTAGAACATGAATACAAAGTTGTAAGAAATTATCTGTGTGATGAATACAAAGAAGCCCAGAAAGATTATTTGAACAGATTGAGAGTGACTAAAATGGAAAAATTAACACACACACACACACTCACGTACACATAGAATGATATACATATATATATATGTGTGTGTGACTCAAATAAAGAAACATGAGAAGACTCCCAAAATTTACCCCTTTATAAAAGTTAGAACTTCTCAAGTATTGCACATTGCACCTATTTTGAGGCTTTTTCAACATATTGATCTACTGTGCTGATTTTTCCTTTGCTTTCTTTTTGTTATAAAAATATGATTTTTATAAGGGATGGCTTTCTGGGAAGGAGAAGGATATTAAAGAAAATTATAATGATGTAAGAAAAAAGATATCAATAAAAAACTTTTATAAAAAAAGATCCCTCCTCATTGGGAGTAATTAAAGCAGCACGAAAAAGTCTATAGTAAGCAGGAACTGACTTTTCCATTCCATAAAAATAACAGCTGGCATTTTTTGTTTAGTCATATTTGACTCTTTATGACTTCATTTGGGGTTTTTTTGGCAAAGATACTGGAGTGGTTTGCCATTTCCTTTCCAGTTCATTTTACAAATGAGGAAACTGAGGCAAACAGGATTAAGTGACTTGCTCCTAGTCACAAAGCTAGTGTCTGAAGCCATATTTAACCTCAGGAAGATGAGTTTCTTTCTTCAGTCTGACATTCTTTTGACTGTACTATCTAGTTGCCTGAGCTGGCATTTACATATTGCTTTAAGGTTTGCAAAATATTTTGCAGATACAATCTTATTAGTTCCTCAAGAAAAAACCAAAACCTTGTTGAGATAGGTGCTATTATTTATCCCCATTTTATAGATGAAGAAACTGAGGTAGGGAAAGCTAAGTGATTTGTTTAGGCTCACAGAGCTAGCAATTGTCTAAGACAGGATTCAAACTCACTTTTTCTTGCTTGCAAATCAGGCATTTTATTCGCTATGGCACCTATCTGCCTACCCATAGCCATGCCCCAACTGGCATACAAAACTCATTTTCATCAGAAACATTAAGTTTCTACTATGGGTGGAGGAGGGTGGAATCAGGAGTAAAACTCATCTTCCCTGATTGCTCAAATGCTAAAGCAAAGAAGTGATCACTGTAGGATCCAGGGAATAATTCAGGGCAGGTTGCCAGAGGAAAGATGGTGTTTGGCAGGCGGCAGTCCTGATGATGAAGAGTTTCTCGGTGTCTGCTAGAAGAAGAAGTCGGAACAGATCTAAATGCAGCCACCTATTGATTAATCCTCTTTGTACGGGGCATGGCTTTTTATTAAAGAAAGCAGATATTCAATAGTGTTAACTAGTAATGGGAATTGACTTTTCGCTAATTGCACAGACCTTGGCACTAATACACTTTAATGGAAATTGGGACCTGTGTCCTTCAAATCAATTTCCAAGATTTTTGTAATTTTCCCTGGTCAAAGGACATAAAAATATTGTAGCCAAGTGAGGTTTCTGTTTCTTTTTTTTCTTTAAAAATATGAAATTAATAGGATAAAGATATTTCCTGCAAAGGAAAAAAAAGAATTACAAAGAAATTGACTTTAGGGTTCATTTTTTCCTTCATCAAGCATTTATTACATGCCTACTCTATGCAAAACACTGGGCATTTAATGGTGTTTGTTGACAGGTAACTTAGATCCTACTAGATGATAAAGATGGAAACTTTGTGGATTGGATCAATTGAGGATTATGGGGTCATAGATTAAGAGTCATCATTCAATGCTGATATTACCCATAGTCCTATAGATAATAAAAATAGTTTCTGGATTTGAACCCAGATCCTATGATTGTACTTCTTTCCACTTCTCAGCATGGTTACTACAAGATGATTTTGTGACTGGGGCTCCTGATTTCTATTTTGGGGTTATATTATGAATGTTTACAATAAAGAATCAAATGCATGAATGAATAAACACATACATACATTCATATAAATGAATGGATAACAGCTGAAATCCCGATTATACCTGGCCATTTTCTGTACTTGATGTTAGCTCTGAGGCAAAAGGCGCATCCCTTATTTATTGTTCATTTGTTAAATTTATTCAGAATGAACTGGATCCCTTATGGCTCCTGAGCATTCATCCAGACCTACAAATATGGTCAAGTAAAAATAAACAGCATATTGGCAAAGCCCAGCAGGAATGGGGGTCACAGTGGGGCTTTTACCTCATCTGGAGACAGAATGGGGAATGCCATTCAGTCAGTCAGAGAGGGAGGGAAAATCTAAAAGCGTCCAAAGATGGAAAATCTATTTCTGGTCCTCCAGGATTTACAGGGATGCATCCTTTTGTATTAGAAATGCTAACTGTAGCAATAAGGCAAGGGAACGAAATTGAAGGAATAAAAATAGGCAATGAGGAAACACAGTGATATGTCTTTATCTGGTGTCACATAATCTGAGGGGCAATCTCTGAGGGTTTTTCTTTTTCTTAAATCGCAGACAATGTCTTTATCATCCTTGACTTTTGCTTACTGCTTTAATGTTTCAGAAGCACTTCTCAAGTAGTATCCCATTTAAGCTTCTCAATAACCTTCTGGAGTAGAAGCAAGAGGATTAATTGTTCATCCCCTTTTACAGATGAGGAAATCGAGACAGTGAAATGACATATCAATACAACAGTCGGTAAATGTCAAAGGCAGGATTTGAACTCAGGTTTTCTCACTCTAAGTCAACAGTAATAAGTAGATTCAGTAGAGGGGAGACTCTGGGGAGAAACACAATGAGCAGAATTTGTGGTGTCTATAAGTTTGATTTGCCAAAAATTGGTGATGCACTAAAGCTCTGGAGTGAGATAAGTGGATTTGAGAATAATATTCATAGAGTTGTGTACTGAAAGCCCAGAGATGAAAGAATATGCAGAAAGAGAAACTAATCTGTGTCAAAATCTGCCAAGAAGTCAAGAAGGATGAGGATTAGGAAAATTCTATTTAGAAAATGGCCATTAAGAGATCACCAGTAGCTTGGAGAGAGCAGTTTCTGTTGAATGATGAGGTCGAATGTCAGATTGTAGAGAAAAGGAATTGAATGCATTGAGTAATGTAGAGAGCTTCCTCCAGGAGTTCAGCTGCAAATGGACGAGGGATATAAGAGGGTAGCTAGTGGGGATGTTAGGATCAAGTGATTTTTTAAAAAATTAAGGCAGTATATCCCAAAGAGATCTTAGAGGAGGGAAAGGGCCCCACATGTGCAAGAATGTTTGTGGCAGCCCTTTTTGTAGTGGCTAGAAACTGGAAACTGAAGGGATGCCCATCAATTGGAGAGTGGCTGAATAAATTATGGTATATGAATGTTATGGAATATTATTGCTCTGTCAGAAACGACCAGCAGGACGATTTCAGAGAGGCCTGGAGAGACTTGCATGAACTGATGCTGAGTGAAACGAACAGAATCAGATCATCATTCACAGCAACAACAGTAGTATTTGATGATGATTAATTCTGATGGACATGGCTCTCTGCAATTTTTTTTTTTTTTTTTTTTTTTTTTTTTCACTTAAGAAAACCATATACACCCAGAGAGAGGGATATGAAATATGGACCACAACGTAACATTTTCATGATCTCTAGTGACATTTGCTTGCATTGTGTTGCCTTTCTCTGATTCTTTTTTTTTTCTTGTAGATAGGATTTTTCTTGCATAACTTCTCAAGCATTTCAACATTATTAACATGTAGTGGACTTCCTGCCATCTAGGGGAGGGGAGGGGACTGGGGGTAAAATTTGTAATGGAAAGCTTTGTAAAGATCAATGTTGGGGAACTACCCATACATATGTTATACAAATAAAAAGCTTTAATAAAAAAAATTGAAAAAAAAATTAAGGCAGATCTGAGTACATCTGTAGGCAGCCGGGGAAGAAGTGGTACATAGGGAAAGATTAAAGATGAGAAAGTGGGTATTGTGATAAAGACAATCTGCTAGAGGAGATGAGAGGGAATGGGCTTAAAGATGCATATACACTGAATGACCTTGGCAGGAACAGGGATGCTTTTCATTTAAGACCTAAGTGAAGGAAGGAATAATTGGGGGAAATGTGTGAGTGTAAAGAAATGAGGAGAATAGGGAGCTCATGATAAATGGCCTCCAGTTTTTTTTTAATAAAGCATGAAGTGGGGTGCTCAGCTGAGAAGAAGGTTCAGAGGAAATGCCATGGGAGCTTTAAAGAGAGATCAGAAAGTTTGGGATAACTGCTCTGGTGGGTGAGATTGCAAATCAATTAAGAATGGAATAGAATGTTTTGCTGAAGTTAGAACTCAAGTGAGATTGGATTTCATAAATTTTGTGATTTCCTTAATCTCCCTTCATCCATACATAAAAGTGAAAGAAATAGGAATTATCAAGAATTGGGATTCAGCATGACAGAACAATAAGACAAAAAGTTAAGTTGAAGTGATTCACTAAAGAGTGGATAAAGGGAGAGTAAAGAGAATTCAATTCCAAGGTAATTTCCTAAGAAAGAACTGAGGGGAAGAGAGAATGGAGGTCAGGGTCAAAACAAAAACCTTTCTGAACCTCAAAATGCAATATAAATATGAATTGCTATTGTATTTGCCAGGAAAATTAAATAGTCCTCTTTCTCTTTTCTAAAAACAAGGATTCAAAAATTGAACAAAATTGAAAAAGAAAAAATCTTTTTTGGGGCAGCTAGGTGGTACAGTGGCTAGGCCACCACCCCTGAAATCAGGAGGACCTGAGTTCAAATCTGACCTCAGACACTTAACATTCCCTAGCTGTGTGACCCTGGCCAAGTCACTGAACCCCAATTGCTTCAGGAAAAAAAAGAAAGAAAAAAATCTTTCTTAATTCAGGACAGCATTGATCAAGGCAAGATTCTGGACCATTTTCTTTTAATTGAATGCTCACATGGCTTGAGGGCTTAGAGAAAGAGATCACTAATCAGACAATTTTTCTGAAGCTCTTTTCTTCTTGGGTCTCTGCTCAACTCCTCCATTCCTCATATCCGTACTCAACCCCCAAGTCTGGGCTTTCCTTTAGCTGCCATTTGGCAGCTAGCAGCCCATGGTCTGGTGACTGGGGAGTTATACAGAATCGATTTCAGTATGGGACTTTCCTAAGTACCCCAATCTGAGGCCAGACTTTAAAAAAAAATTTAAACAATAACATCTGGATAAAATTCAGATGAACCAAACTGCCGCCTAGAGTTTAGTAGAACTCAAAGTAATTGGTTTTCCTGGGCTGCTGATGCCTCACTCAGACAAATGAGAAATCCAACCATGGCTCCAGTGGCAAAAAAAGACCACATCAGCAGTATAGTGGTTCCCTTATTTCAGACCTTGTTATGTTATTGGCAATAAAAGGGGACTAATATACCGTTAATTAATATTGTGTTCTCCAGCTAATTTATCACATTATTAATCAGAGTGCTAAAGCCAAGGGAAAGCAAAACTCACCTACAATCTTTTCCTGACTTTAAAATCTTTTGGGTGTACACAGAAATTGGCATTTCTATAGACACTGCCAAGCATTTGGCTGTTTCTGGATAAGTCTATTCTATTTTCAAATGCTAACTTGCCCCACAGGAATATTTTATTTAGCAAGACAGGACTTAAAGTGAAAGGCTAACCATTCCTGATCATAACCTTGGCTTTGCACATCTAGTAATTATCCTTTAATTGCATTACCCTCTTTGAAATAGAGTTGTAATTGGAAAAAAACAATTTGACATTCCCTGATGCTTACTCTGACATGCACTGTTTGCTTTTTATTCAAATGTAAATTTTCTCCATCATACTATCAAAGAAAGAAAAAATAATAATAAAGCAAAATTGAAATGTCAGTGGTAATTCTGACATGAAGGAAGCACCATCCACAAGAGCTGTCTGGAAGGCAAGACTTGTGGTTCCACTGGAAAAACACACACACACACACACACACACACACACACACTCACACACATCAAACTGAAATTAGTATGCTCAAAGAAAAGGGAACGATGGGAGGGAGGAATAGCACATCTGTTCCTTAGGGATTTGGGTCTATTTCGCATGATGATATCAAAATATCAAACAAACTCCGAGCTGTAATTGTGTGATGAATGAGCTCTCCAGCTTACACTACAGGGGTTTGGGGATGGGGATGATGGGGAGGCTGAAGGATAAGAGCCTCAACTTTGGAGATTAATAACACTTCAAATATAACTCTGGTTTGGAGATGTATTTTAAAACAAAATACCAACTGAATAGGGGTCAGAGTGTCAGATTTAGGACTTCAAGGGAATTTAGAGGTCATTTAATCCTAGCTAGCTAGATGGTGTAATGGATAGAGTTTGATTTCTGAAATCAGGAAGACTTCAGTTTAAATAACATTAGACACTTACTGACCATATGACTCTGGGGAAGTCATTTGACCTGGACTCCCTCAGTTTCTTCAACTGTAAAATGGGGATAGTAATGTTACTGTGAGCCTCAAATGAGATAATATTTATAAAGTGCAGTTCCTAGTACAGAGTAGACACTATATAAATGCTTGTTCCCTTCCCCATTTTACAGAGGAGGAAACTGAGGCCCTAAAATGCAAAAGTACCTGTAAGTAGGAGGCAGAGCTTTAGGTCTTCTGACTTCAAATCACTGTAGCCTCCTGCCACTTGAAAGATCTGTAATTCTAACTATAAAGCCACTAGTAAATGTCCCATAATTGAACTGTCATTCCTCTTTAGAACTTATTTAAAGGATATTTGTAGCTCTTCAAGAACAAGGACATCTAACAGGTAACAAAAAATAAATTTATTTAGTTTTAGAAGGTGATGGCTATTAAACAGGGATATGCAACAAGAACAGCACAAGTTGATCCAACTGAGCTCACCTCCTTTGTCTCTGAGTTGTCCATGGTGGACTGATAGCCAGAAGCATCAGAGAAAGATGTTAACTCTTCATGGTGTTTTGTACTCAAATCATAATGAAGTGATGACAGCAGTTCAATCCTTTAGTCCTCTGAGCCAATTAAGTCTTAAGGATTGTTTCAGTATCTTTTAAGGAAAAGAACTGACCCAGCCCTACATGTCTTTCTCTTGATCTCAATCTCTTTTTTTCTGAATCTTTTTTTTTTTTACTTTTTCTCTCCTCTCTCTCTTTTTCTGTCTCTCTCCTTTCTTGCTCTCTATCTCTTTCTCTGTTTTTTTTCTTTTTCTCTCCTCTCTCTTTGCCTGTCTCCTCTCTTGCTCTCTGTCTCACTCTATTTCTTTTTTTTTTTGCTTTTTCTCTTCACTCTCTCTCTCTTTCTCTATCTCCTCTCTTGCCCTTGATATCTTTCTGTTTCCTTTCTTTTTCTCTCTCCTCTGTTTCTCTCTTTCTCCTCTCTTGCTCTTTACCTGTGTCTCCTTCTCCTTTTTCTCTCTTCTCTGTTTCTGTTTCTCTCTTGTGCTCTTGATCTCTTTGTATCTCCTTTCTTTTTCTCTCCTCTCTGAATCTCTCCTCTCTTGTTCTTGATGTTTTTTGTGTCTCCTTTCTTTTTCTCTCCTCTCTCTGTTTCTCTCTGTCTCTCTCTCATCTCTTGCTCTTGATCTCTTTGTTTCCTTTCTTTTTCTCTCCTCCTTCACTCTCTTTCCTCTCTTGCTCTTTATCTCTATGTTTCTCTATGTCTCTCTCATTTTTTAGTCTTTCTCTCTGTCTTTCTCCTTTTTCTCTTCTTTCTCTCTATCTCCTCTCTTCCACTTGATCGTTTTACGTCTTCTTTCTTTTTCTCTCCTCTCTCTTTCTCTGTCTCTCTCATTTTTTAGTCTTTATCTCTGTTTCCGTCTCTTTTTTCTCTTCTCTCTCTTTCTCTCTTGCACTTGATCACTTTCTGTGTCTTCTTTCTTTTTCTCTTCTCTCTCTTTCTCTATGTCTCTCTCCTCTCTTACTCTTGATTTTTCTGTATCTTTCTTCTTCTCATCTCTTTTTTTCTCTTTCTCCCCTCTCTTGTTTTTGATTTCTTTCTCTATCTCTTTCTTTCTCTGTCCTCTCTGTTTCTGTCTCTCTCTTACACACACACAATCCTCCTACAACAAACATAAATAGCAGCTTATTACTTTATTATAGATTGCTTTGCCTGCATAAGACATAAACACCTGGAAGAGTGAACCTAAGGATAAATCAGCTTTGATGAGGAGGGGAGACTTTGGTAAGGCAAATGACCTCACTTAGGTGGTCTGCTAGAGTGAAAGGCCCTGAATCACATTGAGGGATCCTCTTTGATACAGTGAGGCACAAAGAGTAATGGGTGGTCCAAATCTAAATTTTACTTGATTCAGTTTTTGCTAAGGGTCAAGGATTAGAAGTAGGGCATCACTATAACTTGGGTATGGTAAATGGCTTTGACTCAGGCCCTGAAATTTAGACAACACTTACACTTCTATTAGCAAGAAGGAACAACTGAAATTAGCATCTATGGAGCAAGAATAACTAGTTAAAATAGTAATCTCCCAGAGAGTTCTCTTTGGCCAAACCCTACTCTGCTGCTTCTCCAAATGGTGACCTCCGTATCACTTAGGGTCCCCATCTTCTGCCTATGGGATAGTGTCTCTCCCAGCTACCAACTTCCCATTCCTCTTATCTCCCAAAATGGGACTTTGTATCTCAAAGTTAGAACATTCTCTGTCCTCAATAATATTTGTCTTAAATATCCAATCAGGGGCATCTTCCTGCTGTTGACCAGGGAAAGGTCATGGTCCTGGGGACAGAGTCCAAATTGAAAAGTAAAAAGCACTACATCAGAGGATCCCCTCCTTGTATAAACCGAGACCAGGAGACTGGCTTCATGATACCTTAAATGGGTGTTGAGGCTGAATCTAACCTGCAGAAAGACTAGGGAGAACATCTCTAAGGTTGCTAATATGAAAGAATACAAAACACTTTTCAGACACATTAGGAAAGAGCTCTTATAGCCTTTCCAACACTTAGGAGACAGGGCCTTTATTTACTTATTTTTTTTCCTTAAAGAACCATTTGGCAAGCATCCAGTTTTTATCCAAGATTTATCTAAATTGAAGTTGTCCACCCTACCTTTTAAAGTTCTTCTCTAGCTAATGAGCCTTTCAGCAAACACACAACACTGGATGTTAATCACTTGGAGAAATGGGAGTTTGCCTTTGAATAGCCCCAGCACACTCAGCCACCCACTCCTACCAGAGTGAGGAAAAGATATTGCATGTCATTTCTCAGGCCTCAGTATCAATAATTCCTCTGCAGAGCCTTTCTCAACCTCCTATTTTCAAGAGACTTTCAAAGCTCTCAAGCAATTGCTAAGTGATGCTAGAAGCACGTTTGCCTGTACCTCAAGATTTGGGGGGTAAGTAGCCTATAATTTATCACTCTGTATTGAGAATTATGTTATAGAGGGGCTTTCAGCCTTAGCAGCTGAAATGTAAACATTTCTTTAAACCAGAAAAGCTTGGGTCCTACTAGAATTCGGCCTAAATAGGGACTCAGGGGAAATCATGGAGAGCCCATGATTAATACTGAGGAAGTGGAAAGTTGGCACATCTGAAAGGGTCCCATGAAAATGTTTTCATCTTAGTGCCAACAGAGGCCATGTTTCTCATTCTCCTCTGCCTTCTTGGATTATTGATGACAAATTTTGACTCAGTCCCCGACTAGTGAAACCATTGGTTTCCCTTGGGTGGTTCTGTGAATCCCTCCATGGACCCTACTCCCTATTCCTCACAGTGACACAGCCTTTCTTATTTCTCAGATTTGCTGCCATGGCTCCCCTCTACACACAACTGAACTCGATTCTTCAGATATGCTCTGACCAGGACAGAGGAGTTGGGAGTCTGGGGTGGGGGAATCCTGAAAGCTATACTTCTCTTTAATACACATGAAGATATCGATGACCATCATCACACCTGGTTTCTCACTCCCCTAAGCAGCTTCTCACAAACTGATGCAAAGGTACTCAAAGGTTAACAGAAATTTCTCTCTCTCTTTTCTCCTCTTTTTCTCTCTGTCTTTCTGTCTCTCTCTTTTTCTTTCTGTCTCTCCTTTTCTCTCTGTCTTTCTGCCTCTCTCTGTATGTTTCTCTCTTTCTCTCTCTCTCTCTTTATCTCTCTGTCTCTCCCTTTGTCTGTCTCTGTCTCTATCTCTTTTCCCCACTTTTATCCTCCTCCCTCATGTTAAAATTGCAATCACATTTAAGACTAAAAGGTGAGAATGGCCAGAAGAGAATGATGTCTTTTGGTTTGGATTGTTCCTGGCCTGACTGGGTCCACATGACATTGACCTTCCTAGCTTACTTTTAGCTTAATACTTTACCGAACACAAACCTTCGCCAGCTGCCTTCTTTTCTATTTTTGCTCTGAATGAATTTTGCTGACATTTCTTTACCTTAAAAGTATGCATCTGTCAAGATTCCTGTTTAACAGTTTCAAATGAAGCATTTAGCTGAAATCCCTTCTATTGTAGTTCCCTTTCTTTCCTGATCTTCCCTTGGGGTGCAGTGTGGGGCCAGAGAGAAGGAACTGGATAACCTCTCAAGGTTCCTACCAGTTTCAGGCTCTTTTACTGTGTCCTGAGGGCCTCTGCTCCCTGAACACCAAGATTCCCCTGCTTTTCTTTCTCTTTTCCTATTTTAAACTGGGCATTCTGTCCTTTGCTCTCCTTTTCTAGCATTAAGTACTTCTCTTTTGCCTACCTTCCTCCTGTCTTTCCTCTCTTCTTCCTTCCCTCTCTCCAGTTCCCAATATCATTCTTCCTCTCTTCCCATCCCTCAACACTCTAGCTCTCTAGCCTTCCATTACTCTCAGGATCAAACCCAGAATCTCAGTTAAAATGGGCCATAAAGGTCATCTAGTCCACCTTGGACATGCACAGGAGTTCTTGGTCCCACCCTCCCAGCAAAGCATCATTCAGTTTCTAGTCATGGGTAACTCACTACCTCTTGAAATTGCTCTCTCCATTTTGGTACAATTCTAATCATTAAGAAGTTTTCTTTTTATAGCAAATTTACCTAAATCTACCTCTGCAACTTTCAGTCACTCCTTCCAGATCTGATGCCTTGGGACCCTGAAGAACAAGTCCAATCCTTAGTATGTAAATGCCCTTCAATTAATTAACCACAGCTAGCATTGTCTCCCCAATTCCTTCAATTAATATTCATGGTCTACTATACCCTCACAGTCCTGGTCATCCTACTGTATGTGGGGTGCAGCGAATAGAGCACTCACTCTGGAATCAGGAGGAACTGAATTCAAATCTAGTCTCAGACACTTAATGCTCACAAGCTGTGTGACTTTGGGCAAGTCACTTAATTCCAATTTCCTAGCCTCCTTGCTTTCTTTCCCCCCTCTCCCATAAAAAACACAGTCCTCTCTCTCCAAACCAAAAAATCCTACTCTGTGAGTGTGTGTATTGTCTGTGTGAGTTCTCAGAGGTTAATCTAAAAGAAGCTTTCAGAGACGCATGAATACATATCAATGGAAATTTGTCTACTGTACTTCAAGGGAGACTTTTCTTCCTGCCAGGAGAGGAACAGAAGAAGGGGCCATGAGGAAACTACTCTACTCTTCTCAAGGAGAGGGTACCTGGCTAGAAGCCTGTCTAATCGTCTCCATAAATATTGTTAGTCTAGAAATGATTTTTTTTAATTTTAATTCTCTCCCAGTCCCTTAAGAGGGAAGGATTGTCCCAAAGTGTGTCTAAAGGCTTGATAAATAACTGTTCCATAAAGATCATCACAAATATTGAATAATGAAATGAACAAATCCACTTATCTAAGCAGATAGCAAAAGGGAATCACTATACTGAGTGAATTGATCCCACTGGGATCAAGGTAAGAGAGAGACAGAGACAGAGACAGAGAGAGACAGAGATAGGGACACACACAGAGAGAGAGAGAGAGACAGAGACAGAGAGACAGAGATAGAGACAGAGAGAAACAGAGACAGAGAGACAGAGGCAGAGACAGAGAGAATCCTGATCTCACCCCAAGGGGAAATTCCTTGATGTCTCTACTCTGATAAGCTGAAAATAAGAACACTATTCAGACATGGCTTCTCTTCCCAAAGTCTTTTCTCCCTCCAGTGGTTTTCCCTTGAAGGGAGCTTGGAACAAAATATATCGGCTTTCAGAACCAAAATCCAATCACAGAGCATCAAGTTATGGTTCCGTTCACCAAAGAGGATCTTATACAATTGACAAGACTTGAACCCAAGCTTATTTAGAATTTATTCTGATCAACAGTAGTCTATCCATGTCTCCCATTTTACAACTGATTTTTTATATCCAAGGGGAGGACTTTACATTTATGCCTGTTAAATTTCATTTCCTTGGGTTTTGATTCGGGCTCATGGTCCACTTCCTTTAGCATAGATATTGAAGTCAGATTAGAACTAGAAAGGGAGCTCTCCTTTTCCTTTTCAGTGAGAGAGGAAATCATAAAAAACAAACAATTTTCCCACTTGTTTTCTGGTCAACTCTATTGAATGTTAGTCATTTAGAAATGTGGAACTGAATTGCTTAGAACTGGGCTGTGTGTGGTGAAGCATGGAGTAGAATGCACACGTGCAGGGAGCACATGAGCAAAAGAGAAAGTGGGAGATGGGGCTAGAAGACAATTAAAGTAAAAAAAAATATTGGCAACTGGTTCCACAGGAGCTAGAAGTATAAACAATTTTGGAAAGGAATGGGGCAGACCTATGATTCCTTTGGTGTAGGGAATTTTTAGTGAGAAGTAGCTATTTGCCGGTTAATTACCTTAGAGAGTTGGTTAGTGGTTCTGAAAAGTTTAAGTGTAATAGAGCAAATCAGAGTCCGAGGAAGAGCTTGAACTCATTTCTTCCTGATACTCAGGCCAGCTCTATAGCCATATATTAACCCCAATTGCCTCAACAAAAACAAACAAACCAACAAACAAATAAATAAATAAAGGGATTAGAGCCCGAAGGAAAGTCAGAGATTATCCAACCAAATCTCTTGTTTTTCAGCCATTTTCTGAAAGTTTAAGTGACCTGTCCAAAGTCACAAAATCAGAGGTGGAACTTGAATCCACGCCATCTGTTCACATAGCCAGTTCAGATTTTCCCTGCTTTTATGAAGGATTATTCACACCAAGAAACCCACAGATTTAGAGCCATTTAAGTACACAGACACCAAGGATTGTTTTTTTGTCACAATAAAGATGCACAAGCAAAGGTGCTAATGGCAATACATTTCCTTGAAGGGAGTGAGAATTTTTTTTAGTATTTTGTTGATTTGCTAAGGAATCTCCCTCTAATTATCTGGTTGCTCAAACATAATAATGAATAATTCTCTTTATCTTTCTTCCTGTGTCTTCACAGTATCATAAAAGTCTTTTAAAATATTTCTTAACGAGAAACTCAGGGAGACAAAAGGCATCTCACTTGACTCAAACCGGTTCGTATTAATAAAATCACTGTCAAAAATAGTTTTCCAGGTACTAGAAAAAGCCAGACCTTTAACCACTTGATCCAAACTATATAATTAGCATGCCCATATTCCTCAGTATCTTTGAAGACAACGATTAATGTTGAATATGAACAATTAGGGGACTATTTTCTGTAGTTCCTATAGACTAGGGTTCAATTTAGATAAATGAGAGAAAATTATGGAAAAGAGTTTATAACTAGACAATGTCTGAAATACTATTTTCTGTGAATGAAGCCCATCAGCAATTCTGCTCCATCTTAAGAAACTCACACTTCATATCTACAGTGTGTATAGTTGCCCATTTCACTGGTCAAAAAGGTGCATTGGGCGTTTATAGTAAAATAATGCCCTCTGCTGGACAACTGGTGTATTGCTGAGGAGAGTTTAAAATTGTTACTAGGAACAAACACTTCAGTTGGTTGCCTGGGATACACAGGATTTTTTTTTTTTTAAAGGTCTCAAATTTACAATCCAATTATATGTTCAACTATAGATGTCTAACAATAATCGGATGATTTTTTTTTCCTTCAGCCTGGATCTCCAACATGGAAGCAGAAACTGACAAGGATGCTCTAGAGGGAATTTTTCCATAAGAGAACTCAGTGTCCCCCAAGGTCCCTTCTCTTGTCTCTCCCCAATTCTATGGGTCTGTGATCTTATTGGAACAGTTACTCCCTCTATTGGTCCAGCTCACAATCTATTCATATTTTCTCACACTGTTAGATTTTTGTCCAAATCTTTCTGGATGTTTTCACAGGTGAATTCATGGGAACCTTCCTTAGATATTTCATGCATAATATTGCAGCATTTAAACTGTCCATTTGTCATTGCACGAGCAAGGTGCCCTTCCCAGGATAAACTGATCACTTCTGATGTTAGCTAAAACTTGGAAACTCAGTACCTTCCCATCTTCCCCTCCTCTGATTGGAGGGCTGGAATTGGACTTCCAGTTCATCCCACACTCCATCTTCAGCTCTCTTTGAATTCAGCATCCTGAAACAAGATGCCCATGTTGCTGGGTACCTCTTAGAATCCTCTTTCCTTTCTAGATTCCTTTTGTGTGTGGTCTTCCTCTTATATTATAACCTCCTTGAGGGCAGAAACTTTCTTTTTTTAAAAAAATGTTTAATATACCTTGCTATATCAATTATGTTGGGAGAGAAAAATCAGAGCAAAAGGGAAAAAACATGGGAAAGAAAAAAAGAACAGAAAAAAAGAAATGAACATAAAATGTGATTTACATTCATTTTCTGGATGCAGATGGCATTTTCTGTCCAAAGTCTATTAGGATTGCTTTGGATTACTGAACCACTGAGTCTTTCATAGTTGATCATCTCACAATCTCATTACTGTGTACAATGTATTCCTGGTTCTGATTGTTTTGCTCAGCATCAGTTCGTGTAAATCTCTCCAGGCCTTTCTATAATCAGCTTTTTCATCATTTTTCATAGAACAGTAATATTCCATTATCTTCATATACTTGTTCAGCCATTTCCCAATTCATGGGTATTTACTCATTTTCTAATTCTTTGTCACCACAAAAAGAGCTGCTACAAACATTTTTGTGCATATGGCTCCTTTTCCCTCCTTTATGATTTTCTTGGAATACAGACCTAGTAATGGCACTGCTGGGTCAAAGGGTATGCACAGTTTATCCTTTAGGCATAGTTCCATACTGCTCTCCAGAATGGTTGAATCATTTCACAACTCCACCAACAATGCATTAGGGGACTTTCTTTTTTCTCTTTTTTTGTTTAACAATGTTTACTGAGTTTAATGGAATGGAACTGAATGGAATCTCTTGATATTACTATATAAATTCCCATTTGTTCTTCCCCACCATTCATATCCTTGATCATATCCTTATCTGAATTTTGAATTGTATGGAAAACACACCTAGCTGTGTGATTCTGGAGAAGTCATTTGACTTCTCTTAGCTTCAAATTGCTCATCTGTAAAATAGGAATAATAATAACATCTGCTTAAGAATATTGTTTTGAAAGGATGCCCATCAGTTGGAGAATGGCTGAATAAATTATGGTATATGAATGTTATGTAATATTATTGTTCTGTAAGAAACGACCAACAGGAGGATTTCAGAGAGGCCTGGAGAGACTTGCTTGAACTGATGCTGAGTGAAATCAGCAGAACCAGGAGAACATTATACA
>JAJPUD010000819.1:518743-534390 GCA_023553655.1 Myrmecobius fasciatus
CAATGTAGAAAAATCACTCATATGTTTTGTAAATAAAAAGCTTTATACAAAAAAAATAAAAAATAAAGTTTGAGTCCTAAAAAAAAATAAAATTAAAATTTTAAATTGACTGTCATGTAATATGTTATTAGCTATTCCTTTAAACTTTGCATGAGATGTCTGAATTTGGAAGTATGTTCTCACTAAATCATTAATAAAAAAAATTTAAATAGTACATGCAAAACAGAGACACCTGGAGCATTGGATTAGATTTCCTTCTAAGTAGTCATCAACTCAATAATTAACTCCCTTTTAGGTTAATCCATACAAGCCATTTTGAATTCATTGACATGAATTGTAGACTAAGATGAATTGAGCTTATCTCTCCATTTTTTCTGCAAGTATATCATGAAAGACTTTGTTAAATGAAACCGAGGTAAATTCTATGTATAGCATTTCCTCAAAGTTTAGTCTAACTATTCTATGAAAAAAGGCATGACTTATTCTTAATGAAACCAGGATGCCCCTTTTTTCAGACATTCACCAATCATTCTTATATAACACCTTCTAGGATTTTTCTTGGCATTGAAGTCAAGCTCACTGGCGAAGAATTTGTACACAATTTATTTTCCTTTTGGGAGAATCATTTCTATTTTTTTCTTCTCTAATCCTATGGTCTATTTCCCACTTTCCATAATTTTTCAAAATTACTAGCTCAGCAATCACAATAATTCCAATTTTTTTTTAAAGTAATTCTTAGTGATGCTTGGCTGAAAGCATGCTGCATTTGAAGACCTGAAGGTGGTAGATCTCAATTGAATACTGCTTCAGTCACTTAGCACTTGTGTGTTCATGGGCAAGTCACTATCTCAGAACCTCAAGGTTTTTATTTGAAAAATAACAATTGCTGGGGGCAGCTAGGTGACACAGTGGATAGAGCACCAGCCCTGAAGTCAGGAGCTCTTGAGTTCAAATTTGGCTTCAGTCACTTAACATTTCCTGGCTATGTGACTCTGGGGCAAGTCACTTAATCCCAGTTGCCTCAGCAAAAAAAGAAAAAAAAAAAAAAAGAAAAAAAAGAAAAATGATTGAGACTTCTCATTGCTGTAGGATGTCATTTATCTGGACCTAGAGCCTTGAACTTAACAAGGGTAAATTTGTGTTCTTTATCTAGCAAACTAGCTTCTTATTAATTTCAATCTAAAGGTATGGGGGAAGAGTAAAGGGGAAGAAATCAGAAACAAATTGACTCTGATGAGAACTTTCACCTTCAGTTATCATTTATTATGGTTCTTGTATCTTCTTTGAACTCATTAATCACACCATGGCTTAAACGAAAATCAAAATCACCTTTTGGTTATCCTTAGTTTTATGCACCAGCTATTCATACAAGATGGTTGTTTTTGTATTTGTCCTGTTACCTGGCTTAGTTCTCTTATAAATCTTTTAAAAATGTAAGTTGACTTCCCTGTGTATCCATCCATACTTGTCTCTTCAGCCAACTCTTAATTCTTGCTCATCAAATTTTTAATTTTTCTTCATAATTTCATCTTTCATAATTTCCTGTCCATCTTGGACTGAATTCCACTATTGAGTTTTAATCTATGGAATCTTGAGACCGTCTTATTTATCAACTGTGATGTGACAGGGATCTTAGAAGCCATCTACAGCAAATCCATACTTTCAAAGATGAGGAAATTGAGGGGTCCAGAGAGATTGTGACTTAATTTAACATCAGGCAAGGAATCAGAAGTAGGATTTGAATTCAGGTCTTTATATTCTCAAACCAAAGCACTTTCCACTGCATTATGTGTCCTTCCTCCAAAACCTTAACTATAGGGTGCCTGCCAGACTACTAAATGCATCAGTCTCAGAACAAATTGCTATATGAGGCCCGAGGGGAAATTTAGTGCTGATGGGGGCAATTAAAGGCAGCTTTCTGGATGAGGATGGGTTGCAATAAGCTTCTTTTGGAATAGCAAAGTATATTAGTCACATCCCGTAGGGGACCATATATGCAAAAGTCTCCTGAAGAGAGCAGGGCCTTAACATGTATTTATTGAACTAAAAGGGACTGATACTGGACCTGTGATTTCATTGGTAGAGATTACCTGGGTGATGAAAAGTCCTTCCACCAACTGAAGTGAGCACCTTTTCTGTAATTGCTAGTTTTACATATCTGCCCAGAAGCTAGACACATTACACAGTACTTTAAAATTTACAGAGAACTTTATAGAATATTTCATTCAATCCTCACAACCATCTTGTGAGGCAGGGAATACTATCCTTATTTTACTGGTAAGGAAAAAGAAGCTTCAAAGGCTGACTTGACCCAGGTTACACAAATATTAAGTGTATGAAACAAAATTTAAACTCAGGTCTTTTTGATATGTCTCATACTCTAGCACTAAATGCCATTTCTCTTGTCCCTCACAACCTTACTATCTTTGTCTCAACTAGCTTTGAAATTTAACTGGCCTTTTAGAGGGAAAATACCTTGTAAATGGACTGTTGAACTTGGCTTTATCCTCTGGCTTTCCCAGTGGGCAGTCTAATTTTGATTTGGGCACAAGATAACCATTTGCTCCCATTCCTCAGGTCAGCTGAAACACAGGGCCATTACAGAGTCTGTTTCAGGATTACCTTGGAATTTCAGTTAAATCCAGGGTTTGCAACTAAATTAATATTTTGAGATTTTTTTGGTACAATTATCAACTAGAACAGACACCCAGGTATCACCCATCTGTTGATCCATAAGGATCTATAGGTGGATGGGGAATGTTTTTCAGCTTTTTAACTCTGGTATCTTCTGATCCACTCCAAACTCAACATGAAACCATTACAGCATCATAACCAGTTGTAAAAGTAGAAAAGAATGTTTAATTCCTCCTGCTATTAACATACTCTGAGGCCCAAAGGTGAAAAATCTCATGTACCTTTCCATGATTCTTTGGGCTACTTCCCTGAGTTAAACCGGACGATGCTGATCAATCATCTTTGAGCCATCTTTCCACAAAATGCAGTCACCAAGTACTTTTGTTTTTTTTTGCTGAGATAATTGGGGTTAAGTGACTTTGCCCAGGGTCACACAGCTAGGAAGTGTTGTGTCTGAGACCAGATTTGAATTGAAGGCAGGTCCTCCTGACTTCAGGGCTGATGCTCTATCCACTGCGCCATCTTGCTGCCCCATTAAGTACTTTTCAAATATTTCTATATACCACATATTTAGCTCTTTACTTACTGAAGATTTGGAGTCTGTAAAAGATCTAGAAATGACAAAACTATTGGCCAGTTGGAATGCAATCTACAAAAGGTTAGTAAAATATGTATTTGCCTTGAATTACAAATCTAATCATATGGATGTTAAACTGAGAGGGACAAGAAAAAATATTCCCAGATACTAAATTTGATAACCCCAGATAGCTGCTGTAATATTTAGAATAACTGACAACACAAATAAGACAAATCTCTGCCCATGTAGATAAGTTAATTTCTTGACTTGTCTCAATTTCATTCCCGAAAAGGCAAATAAAGCCAACAATAAGAGCTAGTTTATTTGGACTAGAAATGTTCTGGTCAGTTGTCAGGAATATTGTTTCAGGAATCCATTTTCATATACTATATCTGGAGAAAAGGCACTCAGGGTGATTAAGGGATTAGAATCTGTCTTATTTTCAAAAATGTAAGGGTAATGCATAGAAATAAAGTATTCTAAAGTACAGGGATCCTTTCTGCTTTTTTACATAACTTTGGGAAAACTGATCTTATTTTAATTTCAAAAATTGCTTCATTATTCCTAATGAGTTCTTGTGTCAGGTTCTCCTGACTCCATGGCTGGTATGCTATCTGCTGCGCTACTTAGCTGTCCCATGAGTTGAAAATGTTAAGGACAAAGAATTAGCATATAAATTCTCAAGGAATTGATTTCTATGATGAAGGAAACATCACTCTAGAAGCTTAAGGTTTTTTATTTTCCCCTTAGTCAATATGACCTAGGTGTAAAAATCACATCTCAAGACACCTACTAGCTAGGCTTTTTTTCCACAAATCTATAACAGCATTTAGGATATGACTGTATATCAACTCCATATCTTCGATCCAATGATCAAAATTCCTATTTGGATTAGGAAAGCCTATTTTTCCTTACATGGAGAATTCTATGAGGGTGAAACAGCCCAAGAAAAAATGGTCCATCTTTGAGAAAAGAAAATATGGTTAAGTTTAAGAATTTTAACTGACTTCATTTTTTTTGGATATACCACCAAATCATTATAGTAATTGTGAAAGATTCAAAACAAAGATTTTATAAATGATCAAGATAAAACAGTAATGGATGAAAAGTTTGTTTATTTTTCAATTCCAGTAGCTGTCATAACAAAAAGCAAATGAATTACACAAAAACTTTTACAACAGAACAAAAAATACCTTACGTAAAATATAAAAAGAAAAAACAATTGATCCAAGTAATAGTTCACATGATATTCTGATTTTCTAGATGGTAAACTTATATCCAAAATCTTGAAAATTTAAAGAGGAGAATGTTATGCTATAAGCAAAATAAACATGAGCATCACCACACTTCATCTTTACATAAAGCAAAAATGCTTGTAAAGCAAAACAGCTACAAAGGGACAATAATTCTGTATTTAGCCCAAGAAAATGTTTCACATATCTAAAAGTAGTAGCAACCAAGTAAACACTACCATTTATTTATTCCTTTTGGGTTAAATAGTAATATAGCTTAGACACTACACGAAGATAGAATGCCTAAAATCTATATATGGATGGACAGAGCACCCACACGCATGAGATAATGAAGTTAATTAGACATTAAAGTATAAGTCAATTCTGAATTAGATCTTCCTGGACAACAGCCATTATGTCCTAAACAATTTCTTTCTCTGTGAATGACCATAGCTATTCTGTTTGTCTCCACAATGAACTGATAGGTCTTCTGAAGCCTTCAACTAGGAAGAACTCAACACCTCCCTCCTGAAGTATGTAAGAAATACAGCATTCTTAAGCTATTTTAATATTTAATATACTTTTGACAAGGTACAACACCTATGTGCATAGTACCTATATTACTATAAGCACTATGCTGAGTAGAATAATGAAGAAACTAAGGACTTTTAAACACAATTGCTAAAAAAAAAAAAAAAAAAGGATTTTAACAAAATTGTACATTCCCACATCAATAGAGCAAAATCAGTATGGGCTGTTGGGCCCTAAAATGCAAAATCTCAGCAAGGATTTGGAAATTGCAACTAGATTCTACCAGTATGATATTCATTGCAGAAGCACAGCTATTAATTAACAGACAATGAGGTCTGTAGAAAGTTAAAAACAAAACAGAACTACAAAAACAGTTTTCAACTGAACCAATTATGCAAAAGTACAATTGAACCACCAACACCAAAATATGTATCCGAAAACACAAAATCTGGATACTTACATCTCATTTCTAATGTCAACTTTTTAGTATGTTAACACTGACTTGTGTAACACAATCCATATAGAAGTGGAAATTAGTATTTATAGTTTTAGCATTTGCTTTATTAGTAGTCAGGTCCCCTGGAAAGTCTAGCAGCAAGATAAAAAGGACCTCAAAGATTGTTTAGTACTCTGACTTGTGGATTCATCATTTCAAAATGCAGTCTTGCAAATAACCATTCAAGAAAGGAACAGAATTTACATTTCTTACTGAACTCTTTCAAGTGAGAGTTCTTAGGAAGGCAGGCTCTTCCAAAGCTAAATCTGCAGAATCTTATGAAAGCAGGAATAGTTAATGTTCTTTAGGTTAAATTGTGTTTAAAAAGACTTTGTGGCACCACTTAAAATTTTGTGTGTAACAACATTTGAAATACAACTCTTAACTCAAAGTAAATTATGAACTTACATTTTGTGTATATTTTATCATGAGAAACATACTTCTTAAAAAAAAAATTCTAACCATGTCTATACCTAAGGAGTGTACTGCTGTCACTTATTGAAGGATTATAGAAAACAGAGACCTTAATGTCAGTAAGTACACTTTCAGATGGAACGGGAACCTAGATTCTGTTTGAAGAGGCTTATTTTAGCTTGAATTTGAAAAAAGATTGGGGGAAGAGATGGTTGGAAGAGTTGAAACTACAATAGTATTAGCTCAATGTAGGCCAAGTGCTATTTTTTTTTTTAAACTTATTGGGCTACAGTTTCTTAAAAAATATTAAGAATCTCTAATTTGACAGAAATCTAGGTATAAAAGGAGTACGAATACTTAGGGTGGTATAAAAAAACCCTGGATTTTCATTATACGTTTCTTTAGTCAAAGGGAATGTGATCTGATATAAAGTGCTTTGAAGATTTTGCCCCCTATTTATTAATCCATTTGTAACTAATGCCAGAATGATTTTTTTAAGTTAACATATCAATTCTCTTTATATAGTGAAGCATTATTTTCCAACTACTCAGCTTACTTATCTACAATAAACTTTTAAAGCTTCTTTTTAAAGCCCATCTATAATGTACACAAAACAATGAATTCTAAACACCTAGTACACAACATTTATATGTAGTAACACTTTTCAAATCTTGTCACTGGTTTATCATGCTTGAATTCTATCTACAGTAGAATTTTAGAGCTACAAGGATCAGCTCATTCAAGCTCTTCAAATTACCCAGCATGCTTATTATGAATAATTTCCCCTCCTTCTATTTCAATCTGCTCATAAAGCCATTTTCTGTCACAGCGGCATTCAGCTCCACACTTGTTAGAACCACAATTTGGACAGGCGTAGAAACACCCCAGGCAATCTTCATCAAGGCAATCACAGAGATCCATCCCACTGAATATCAGGAGGCCCTGGCTATCATAAACTTTGCTCTTTGGTGGTATCACTTGCCTGCAAAAAGGGGGGAAAAATTTATAACAATGAAATATAAAATTTTAATTCCAAGTTAATTAGAAGATGATGTTAAGTTTTAGCACAAAAATAAAGAAAACAATGTGAGGAAGGTATGGTAGGGTGCAAAATTTTTTACAATTTATATCAAATTGATAATACAATCAAAAGGATTTCTGATATTCAATATGGCTACTTCTAAAAACTTGGATACAGTCCTCCTAAAATGGTTCATAGCTTTAGATACTCAGTAGTGACAAATCTCCATTTAAGAAATATGGGTGGGGGAATGAAACCCCAGGTCAATATTTCTATATAAGAACTAAAGAGAAATTCCAAGCCACCAATTTTTCTGTTAAAAAAGCAATCCTCTCAATTTACACCCTCCCCTTTAAATCTTATCAATTTTGCTACTCTTTTTGGTGGGCTTAATAGTTCAACTTCAATATTATTAGGAAGAGTACTTTAAGTGACTGCTATGCATGGTCAAAAAATTCTTCCAGTAAAGCCAATAGCAATTCGAAATAGCAATCTAGGAAATCTCAGAAATGAAGATGAGACAAAATTAAATAGTAAAATGTTAGATAGCTTACATTTCTTAGCATAAATGTTAACGTAAACTGCTTACCTGTCTGAATTGGTTGTCTTAGTTTGCCTTCTTTTTTCTCTCTTACCAGTTTCTGGAGTAAATTCAGTTTGCTTTCCGGGATTTGCAAACTGCAAGGACCGCAAGGCTTTAGCGGTCCTTCCCTAAGGAAAAGTAAAAATTCAAGTTAGATCTCCATGTCAAAGACACAAATAGTAAACATGCCACTTAATGACTATTCCAGACAGAACAGAAAGAATTATTCCTGCCTTGTCAGAAGTGAAACAAAGATTGAAAGCTCAATGCACTAAAACTGAATTGTTCTGTAGAAACATCCATTAGGCCATTTTTCAGGACTTACTCTCAAATTACACAATCCTAACAATCTTGGTTATTTTTATTGTACCACAGCAAATCAAAAATAGCACAAGAGAAGGCATAAGAGGCAGACACACTTGGCAGAACTAAAAGTTGATAGCCATGAAGAAGAGAAGTAAAAACAAAACCAAACAAAACAAACAAAAACTCCAACCCAGCATAGTGAAATAATAGATATTTACAATGATGGCTGAGTCAGAGATTCAAGTTCAGTTTCTTCTGTTTGAGAAATGAGTAAATTGTGAAAGAGACAGGAAATTCTTCCAAAAGTGGCTAAGTTAAACAAAAAAAGTTTTACCATGCAAAGGTGTATATTAACTATATATAGCAGAAAAATTTACAAGTGGAACATCCTGATGACATGTTACTGTATCATGACAGATAGTAGTCTTGACAAAAAGCAATATTCAATTTTCTGAAAGGTGGCTGAACTGACATGTTTGATCCTGGAAGAACTGATTCAGGAAACATGGGAAAGGTCACCTTACATACAGTGCATATGTTAAAGAAAAATAGGCTTCATTAAAGTCCTCAGGAACAGCAATCTTACTTTTCTAAAAGCAGGAATGAAAAAGTGCTTTATTCTTTATAACACATGGCAATGTTATTGATGCTGAGCGGGAGGGGAGAAATATAGTTCATTACCAACAAAATACAATCTCAGCCTGTGCCAAATAATTTCTATTAAATTCTTTCATTAAGTGTTGAATTGTTATTCCAAATAAAAGGTACCCAATTTTTCAAGGTAATAACCTTTTAAACAAGACAGACCATGTATCACACCCCACAAAAATAAAATCAAAACCTCACACAAAGAGAATCATGATTTTGGTGACCATAGAGAGGCCTAAAATTAGCTAAGAGGGCAATGAAAATCTGAGCTGTGCTCCTAGATATACCCATACAAATCCAAACATGGGTGAAGACAGAAGAGGAAGTGAGTAAAAGGAGCAAGGAGAAACATTAATTGCAAGCCATCTGCTATTCCCTCCCGTACTTTCTATAGTTGTTAATGTTCTAAAACCATGTCTGATCCTACTACTTAAATGGCTGAGAAGAGGGAGCAGATAAAACAAATGAGTATCACTAAAATAATTCTCACTTCCAAATTTCATATATATAATATTATGTTGACTTGAGGGTGCATGAGCAATGACAAAAAAATTTTAAAATAATAATAAAAAGGTATGCTTCTATACTACCCAAGCAAAACTCTAAATTGCAGACCTAAATAAGTGAAAAATTGGCCCATATACATACGTCTGAATCAGCTTTCCTTTTTTGACGATCTTCAGATTCAACATCCACACTTCCATTGATTATCTGTGTGCATTTTGGACAAAGCTTCCAACCAGGTACAAGCTGTCTTCCAAACTTGGCACTTAGGAAAGTGGCATCATCTAAGTCAATTGCATGCAAATTTTTCTTTGCAAGCTTTTTGTGTATGTTAAAAGGATCACAACAAGACTTTTGCAAGTCCTCAAATCGATCAATGTAAATTTTTGCATGATGGAAGCAAATTGTATTGTTTCCAGAGAGTGTCATTCCGGTTCTAAGCTGAAGTAAAAGCGCATCATTTGATGATAATTCTTGCAAAGTCTTGAAGCCAGTATGTCGAGTATAGTATGTCTTATGACATTCATTGGTAGCACGAAGCTGAACTCCAACTGAACAGGGATCCATCTTACTTCCTTAGAACAACCTATTTCACCGTTTTTAATTCTGCCTAGGTTTTTTTCTGTAGCCTCTAGTAGGTCCTATTGAGGATCACCCTAGAGAAAGCATTAAAGTAAATCAGATTTATGTTACATTTTTTTTTAAACCTAGAGGCCTGACACTAAAAAAGCAAATCAGATTTATATACTAGAATTTTATTCCCCCCATAAAATTTCTTGCAAATAGGATAATATACTATTTTATATGTTTTTTAAAGAAAATTCTCTTCCATGCTCCATATTCTGGATTACATTTGCAGATTTATAAATTTCAAAAACTTTTGCAAGATTATGACACTCTTATGCAACCCAGCTGTCACAGCCAACATCTTTAACTTTTTAGTCTATAACTTACGACAGTTATATTCAAGGTTCATTTTTTAAGTTAGTTGTTTGGAATTTGGAATTTCCCCCCAAGAACAGGTGTCCTATGTTAGAAATTTATTTAACACTAGTAACCAGAATCCTGGATACAAGAAAGAGAGGGAAACGCTGGAAACTGGCCTTTCTTGGGCCCTAAAGTTGCTACAGATAAAATTCTGAAACTGGCTAAACACATCTTCAGAATCACCAATTCCCTAATAATTTCCTGAGAGAATACTGGGAACTAGGAAAAAATTTACAAAAAAACCAAAAAACACAATTGCTGCTTCCACCCCTTTCCTACCAAACTCTGATTTGCTTAAGATTTCAGGTGTGTGATTCATCTCACTCTTCTATTTCACACTTGTTTACAGGATATTTGTATTTAAAGCCAAAGGATTGCCCAAGCAGTAGTTCAGGAAGACAAAAAAAACAGTTAGCCCAGGGTTAAGATAAAATATATTAAAAAGGGGGGAGAAAATATAAAGGTAGGAAGGGCCATCCTAGGTAGGCTATCCTATCTTAGGAATTTAACCCTAGTTAAGTAAGATACATAGAATTTCTACTTCCAACAGTTTCTTCCCATTCAACAATTCTGAACATAAAGCATCAAAGGTTTTTTTCCACAATGGCTTCCTAGTACATTGGCTATGTGGACATTTCTAAATTGGGAATTGCTCACAAATGCAAACCTGTTATTTCTCAGAATGACCATATAAAGATTTATCCAGGGGGATTATGGGATAGCAGCATCAACTTTGCACATTTCCAGATTCTAGAGTCTGACCTTATTTGAAAAGCTAAAAAGCATATCAACAAAAAGTAAATCCCATTTTAAAGTATTATATGATGAAATCATAATTTGTTGACCTCATTTAAAAATAAAATTGTATAACTGCCCTTTGTTTTCCTTGCTTGAAATCACTAGTTATTCAAAACGTCTCATCAGCTTACACTACAATTAAATTCAATGCAACATTTATTTAGGAGGGATATATATATATTTTTTTAAAGATAAGAAGTGCTTGCCCCTCAAGGAGCTGAGATCTAGCATAATGGGACATAAGAGTAACATCAAATCAAATATAAGAACTGCTTACATCCATAGCACTTATCTGTGTGACAATGGGCAAACCCTCTTCACTTCTCTGGTTTTAATCTTTTAAAGAAAGTTGGACTAGATGAGCTCTGAGGTTTTTTCCACCTCCTAACAGTTTGATTCTATCTTAAGTGTCTTCTGAAGGAAGTAAAAGATCCTGGAACATATTAAGTACTTAATAAATGCTCAACGACTGAAATAAATTGGTTTTCCTTAAGAATGGGAAGGACCTCAGATGTCACCTAGGCTAAACCCTACCTGAAGCTTGAAACGTTTCTAAATAATCACCCAATGTCTTACTTGAAATGTCTTACTTGAAAAATGCCAGTGATAAGGAACTATACCAAAGCAGCTTACTCTAATTTTGGATAGGTCTAACAGTTGGGAAGGTTTTTTTGTTACTTTGTATAAACAGAATCTCTCACTCATCCTTAGGTAAGATTAGATTCCTTGACTGTCCTCATAACACAAGTATAGTGACATAATAATGATAGAAGTAATCACAAAGATTTACTTCAGTGTCCGGATTGCAGACTAAGTTCAGAAAATTCAAAACTGTTTTGCCCCAAATGGGTCAGTTTGCTCACATGAATAGAGGCCCTCTCAATAGTAACAACCTTTCTGCAAATAATTCTTAGAACTAGAAATAAATGAGGCAAGGAATTTCTTTGTCAAAAAGCTGATGATTATTCTTCTCATCAGCTTGGGTAATCTCCCATTGATGCAGATTCTACCCACACCTTCCCATCCTGTGCAATTCTTGTCCAAATATCATCCAAAGAGAAACTATCCAACATATTGTATTTAATATTTTGTGAATACCAGAACAATGCTCAAGTTGTTCAACTGCTATCCCTTGACCAGTTCAACTCCTTTTCTGATCACATCAAGCTTTTTACAAGATTTCCTGCATGTCATCTGTGAAGATATGCTGCAGTCCATTTAACATCATGAATCTTTCCACAAGTTGCTTATGATTTTGATTCTTCTGAGGGCACAATACTCCATGATTTGCAGGCATATAGCATCACTGGGAAAATACTGGTGTTAATAAGATGGGATTTTGCAGCAAAGAGCAGCTTGGAATCTCTGGAAGTGCTGTGAACTTTCCCAAATTTAATCCAGCCTGCAATTTTTCATTCTGAGCCTACTTTATAGCCCACTAAACTGTATTTCACAATCTCGGCAATAAGTCATATATTTCCAAAAGCATTCGAAGTTGAAATTGATAAAGCAACAGTCATGAATGGATTTGCCAATGTTTTCCCAAAACTTGTATTTTTATCAACAGAACTATCGTTTGCACCTAATACTCATTTACCAACTAGATAAGAAAATAAAAATGACACTTGAAAAGTAAAAGTTGGAATGAAAAGATGAAAGTGACCAAATACACAGATAGGGAAGAAATGCACTTGGGAGATGACAATTTTAAAAGCACCCATGATACAATGTTGGCTGGCTGTTCAGGAGGAAAGGGGATCTGTACTACAATTATATAGCTTAACATACTCTTTCAGCCAGAACTCAACTCATACAGCAATTATCACAAGAGCAATTTTCATGAAGAATCTGAAACAATGTACTATAAAGGTCAAGATTTTGATAATGGAAGAGCTAAGAGAATATCAATCAAAAGTCATCTTTGTAAAAGCAACTACTTTAAAGAGGTTGCCATAAATCCTCAAAAGAGAACAACAGGTGAAATTGGCTACCACTCAACAATGAAAATATCTTGTAGATAATGAATACAAGATAGCAGAAAGTGTATTTGCCCTAAAGGTGACAAAAGACAGGGTTACAGATTCAATTTCTGTTGCACCACTGGGTTTCAGTGTAGTATTTGCTCTGGGGTTTATTGGGGGGGGAGGGGGCTAGGAAGGAGGAATCAATTCTCTTGAATTAAGTCCCTCACACCTTTAACATCTGACCATACACTACACCAGCAAAGGCCTTCCCAGGGTATTCTTATTCTAATTGATTCTTGAGAACTTTACACAGAAAAATAATTTCCTTTGTCAATGGCTTGAACCTTTTGAGTTACTTCTCTCTGAACTAGAACTTGAAAATAAAGTTGGCTAACCTGATCGAACTTTGCTTAGTTTCAAAGGAAAAAGCTCTATGGTTGCAATAAGAATAATGATGATGATGATGATGATAAAAAATTCAGGCTTGGGACCCAATATACATCCACTTAAGTGAAATAAGCCAAACTGTGGACTTGGGCAAGTTGTTTTTCATTTGTAAAAAATCAAGAGGTAGAATTAAATGCCTCTAAAATTTCTTTCAGTTCTAATTTGCTCACCTGTTGCTGATTTACCACTGTGACCCTTCCTCTCACCCTTTCCTAAAAGGGCATTAACTACATAGACTTATCATAAGTCATTAACAATCTCTTTAGAGCACTTCTGTACCTGTGTAGCACAAGTATATGGGAAGAAAATATGCACAAATGGTTACATATTCATGGAAGATGAAAAAGATTACACTACTATAAAAGGTCAGGGCTATTTTAATGTCACTATTCAAAACCGTTTTTTCCCTTTTGAAAATTTAATGATTTGGTGTTTCCCCCCTGCCAATAAAAGTTAAGAAATGGCTTTAAAAATGTTTAAAGGTACTCCAACATTGCATCAAAAGGAGGACTCCAATAATAAAGGAAGATGGATCTGTTATTACCAAAAAAGGCAACAAAGAAAGAAGCAGCAATTAACTATATACCTACTCACTTGTCTCTTCTAAAATTTTTATGAGACACACTTGTACAACCTGCTCCAGAGGATCTTCTTGGGAAAAAAAAATAATTAGTCAACCCATCACAGGTAAATTTTTTTTTTTTAATTTTTAACACCACAAACCATACCTTCACAGGCACAATAGACAAAAATGTGGAGAATAGGATTTTCTGTTGCTGTTATACATTAGGTTAATTTAAAACAACAACAAAAAAAAAAATCCAAAAAACTTTATGTTAGCAAAACAATTTCCAAAATCATGAAATGTAAAAGCTCACACATGATTCCTTAATAGCAATAATCACATTATAACTTTAACACCACTACTCTACAGGGCACGAAAAACAGGAAAATAGATGCTCACCAAAAACGTCCTTCACTGTCATAAGGGTTGCCACACACCACTATCAACTAGAAAGATTCTTTATAGTACTGATCTAAGAAAGTTAGGAGCTGTAAAGAACTAGATTGTGATCTCTTTGATGGCAGGAACTTTTTGCCTTTTTTGGCCCATGGCAAGTGTTTAATCAACGTTTACTTAGGCAACACTTTATTTTTTGGGCTCCATTGTAGACGGCTTCCCTTTCCTCCAAATCTATAAAAATGGTGAGGCTCCGCTAAACTAAATTTCTTATTTCACTGAGCCTAAGAAAACTACAATCTCCTTAAAGAGATATACGCTCACCCAAAAGAACATGATCCATACAGAGGGGAAAAAAAGTGGAAAGAATACTGCCTATTTATATGGTTACTTTTCTAATACTGGGTGAGAGGTGATAGCTAAGAATCAGAAGATAAAAGATAAAATTTCCTTCCAAGATGGAAAGTTGGCTTGCATTTTTCCTCCATGTCTTATTTTTGTAGGAGGAAAGCCATTCCCAGCAGCACGCACCCAATTTGACGAGAACAAAGAAAAATGCTACTCCTCTCCTTATGGGTCTTTACAACATCGAAGTCATGCCCCCGTTTCCAAGGCAGTCTTTCTATAGTATGTGAAACTTTGACCTTCAAGATTCCGAAAACTTATTAAATTTCTCCTTTTCATCAGTCTGGTCCCCTCACCTCATTCCTCTGGCATTTACTCCACAAGTTGTGTTCTGGCTTCCAAACATGGCCCCGGCATTCTCAGACTTAGTACTACTAACTCCCAACCCAGGCAACTTCTCAAGGCCGAGCTAATCAACAGGGTGCAGGGCCCGCCCACCTGTCACTGAGGCTCCCCTGCACAGGACTTTGAGAACTGGATACAACTGCAGCCTCCCCTTCTCGGGCCCCGGACCCCACCCCCTCCTACACCTCTCTTCCGGCTCCGAGATCTCCCTTCCGGGGGCCTCGACTTCCCCCACCCCCTCTTTTGCCAACATAGATGGCCATCTTTCCTTCCCACCTGGCCCCGTTCCCGCCGCCTCTCAGGGAACTCAAGGCTTCCTTAGAACCATAGAAACTTCCCAGCCTTCATCTTCTTTCTCATTCACTATTCAGCCGCTAGGGAAAAAAAGGGGGCCCCCTCTCTCCTTTGTTGATTACTCCCCACGGGCAGTGCGCAGCCCTGTAGTCCTGAGACTTGCTTTAGGATCACAGATGAATTTTGCAAAGTCTTTATTGATCCCTGGTGTGTGAGGTAAATAGACCCATGATTGAGGTGGAGGTGGAGAGATGCAGTTATCCTTTCCCTCGGCCCGGGCCAAACCCTGGGGCTCCTCCCCTCAATTTTTCCATTACCTCACCGGCCACGCCCAGGTCCGCAATGCGGCATTTTACCGCATTACATCATTGCACCAAACCGTCCGACCACGCCCCCGAGGCCGCCATTTTGCCAATTCCACGCCCACGGGGAGATTTTATAATACAGCTTAAAAATAGATTTTGGGGTCCCACTGTCTTTAGATGGGGTTTAGGGGCGTG
>JAJPUD010000819.1:534400-562830 GCA_023553655.1 Myrmecobius fasciatus
TACAGGACCGCGACCCTAAAAGAAGCACAACACAATGGGAGCGGTCGTGGGAACCTAATAGGTTTTGTTGTTCAAGGTAAACACAAGGCGCTCTGCAGGTGCGAACCTGGCAATTCAACCCATGTAGGAGCAAGGAGGCCATCTTGTCCAGTCCTTCCCATATTAAGAGAAATGGCGCAGAAGTATTTAGGAGAATTTGCACCCAGCCACCCCCCCCCTTCACCCCCCCCCCCAGTTCTATTGTACTGCGTAGAAGCCTCTCTCCACCACTCACCTTTTCTGGAAACAGTCCTGGGAAGATTAGCGGGCTCGCCGAAGGCGGCCCAGGGCTTGTCGGGGAGATGTGAACCCTGAGTCCCTGAGCAGAGCCAGAGGCTCCCCAGCATTGAAGGGGGTGGGGGAAAGGCGCAGACACGCCCAAATTTAGCCAAGGAGCGGGTTCCAAGCTCGGGACTGCAGGATTCCCTCCCTTGCCCCACCCCCCGCCCCATGCCCGGCAGCCAGGGTCCGAGGCGCCCCTATAGCTGCTGGGCAGCTCCCGAGTCCGCTGGGCTTGAGCCCCGGCCTCGAACTCGGAGCATGCCACCCGAGGAGAGTGCCTGGCCCCTCGGCCCTCACCGCTCTTCGGCCACGGCTTCCATCCAGTACCTTGCCCGGCGCCCGTCCCGGCTCTTGCCGCGCAGTCGCCCGCACCTCAGCTCCAGGGCCCGTTGCAGCCATGAAATAACAGCTCCGCACGTAGCAACCAGCAACACAACCAGCTCGCACCGCCCACCACCAGAGAGAAGACGTAGCGAGTCGGCTAGAGAGGCTCTTCTAGTGGGACGTTGCGCCGTAACCAACGATAGGACGCACGGAGGGGCGGGGCGACGCCTACCTAGAGCGGCCGCCAGTGCGGCCGCCATCTTGGGAAGGGCAGTGGGCCCAGGAGGTCCACCAGGCCCTAGGCCTGGAAAGTGGTGCTGGCCCGGGAAACTGGAGAGGCCTGGGATGGGCGAGACCTGGGAACCACGTAAACTCTCAAACGCCCCTCTGGTAAACTTGCTCTGCTTCCTAGTGGCCTGAGGCTCCGGGAGTTCATCCTGCAGTCAGGAGGATTCCTCATTCATTCACACATAGGTTTTCACTCATGCATTTCCTTCCTTCTTCCTTTCCTCCCTTTCTCTCTTCCTTTCTCCCTTCCTCCCTTCCTCCCTCTCTCCCTCCCTTCTTTCCTCCTTCCGTCCTTCCCTCCTTTTCTCCCTCCCTTTCATTTCTTCTTCCTCTCTCCCTCCCTCCTTCCCTCCTTCTCTCCCTCCCTCCCTCCCCTCCTTCCCTCTCTCCCCTCCTTCTCTCTCTCCCACTTCCTCCTCCCTCCCTCCCTTTCATTTCTTTTTCCTCTCTCCCTTCCTCCTTCCCTCTCCTTTCCTTCCTTGTCCTTTCTTCCTCTCTCCCTCCCTCCCTCTTTCTTTCTCTCTCCCACCTTCTTTCTTTTTTCTTTCCCTTTCTCCCTCTTTCATAATCTTCCTTCCTCCTTGCCTTCCTCGCTTGTATGCATATACTTTCCTTGAGTTTGATAAGTTCTAGGTTTCTTTAGAAGGCCAAGTCCAAGTGTATGTAGTCTGTCATCAATTTTATGAGTCTATGATCTTAACAGCGGTAATTCAGAGAGCCTCCACTTTCTTCCCAAACAAAGGTCATGTCAGTAAAGCAATGGAGACCCAGGTCTTGAATAGTATCTTCAACAATGACTCAGACCTTTTTGGCAGAAAACAGAGGGGAGAGAAGGTATTGGGCATCTCTTTACTCTTTGGAGTTCATGGACGCCCACCTCAGAAGTCATAAAAATAATTGATGATGACACTGTCAAAAGTATTCTGAACAATGATGGCTTTAGGACATTATAGAGGAAGAGATTAATCATAGCCTGGACTCCCAATTCAAGGAAAGCATCCCATACATGTGGGAACTGAATGCTGAAGTGAAGTGTAGAGGAGAGGGGAGAACTTCCTTTTTTTTTTTTTTTTTTTTAATGTTCTTTAAAAGACCCTTTTGTTCGGACAAATATATGATCTGTTGGGATATGGAGAATGGTTGGTACAGTGATGTTTATGAGAAAAGAATTTTTCAAAATTGGACATAACTTTAGAATTATTGTTTCAAAATAGAATATTCATATTTGGCTATAAGAAAACTGACATGTGCCTAGTAAAATCTATGGACTCCTTAACTTTTTTTTAGTAAATAAAATAAAATACTTAAAATTACAAAGGAAACAAAGAGTGAAAACAAAATTGTGAATTTTTTTCCCATCCAAATTCTCAGATCTCTGACACCCATTTTACCTTCTCTAGGAAGAGCAAGAGGGAGCAAATATGGAATTAAGTGTCTGCCATGTGCCAGGCACCTTACTTAATGCTTTTTACCAGCACTATCTCATTTGACCCTTATAGCAACCCTGAGAGGTAGGGGCTATTGCCATCCCCTAGGTTGAGGACAAAAGCAGACAGAAAAGTTGTGTCTTGCCCAGGATCACATATTGTCTGAAGCCTAGGGCACTAACCATCAGACATTAACTGCCTTTAAAAGTTGTTCCATATGTCTGTTTCTGTTAGCACTGGGCAGTGATTAATAGTATTTGCAAAAAGCTCTTTCAGGATGCTATTTGTTATCTTCAAAGGCTTCTCTCTTTTTTCCTCAGGAAGATGAGAATCCAGAATTTGATATGTAGGGGTTTATCCCCAAAGAAGTGAAATTTAGACATCATTGAGGTGACCTCTATTTATATTTATATTTCTTCAGTAGGAAGAACTGACTGAGCTTGAAAGAGTGAGGATCACTTTCTTTTATGGGTATTGTTCCATGGCCCCTAAGGAACTGTTTATTCCCAAACTGCAGGCTTTTCTAAACCCTGTGGGCAAGAATAATTACCCAAATTAGGAAGTTATCATATAGCAGCTTCATCCTCTACCTAGGAAGCAAGCATATTCTGGACAAGCTCCTGGAATCTTCTCCCGTAGCAATTTAAAAATGTCCTACATTGTCAACAGTATTTTGTGCTAGAGATCTGGGGTCTTTCCTCCCAGTCAGGTGGAGTCATAGCAGCATAGTTATAGAATTGGAAGGGGTCATCTTGTCCAGATTCCTCCTTTTACATATGAGGAAGCAAAGGCCATAGTGATTGTGGGCTGCCCAGATTCTCTCAAAAGGAGCAAACATGGGAAGTAGGATTTG
The DNA here is from genome assembly GCA_023553655.1 of Myrmecobius fasciatus. NCBI lineage: Eukaryota > Metazoa > Chordata > Mammalia > Dasyuromorphia > Myrmecobiidae > Myrmecobius > Myrmecobius fasciatus. The sequence goes on from JAJPUD010000819.1 coordinate 537,614, forward strand.
AATACAAGCTCTCTTGCTCTAGAGCTAGAGCTCTTTGCTGCTGTACCCAGCTACTTCACTTGAGTGTGAAAGCTCTCCTCTCCCTTCTACCCATTCAACTTGTGTGTGTGTTTTTTTTTTTTTTGGAGGTAATTTGGTTTAAGTGACTTGCCCAGGATCCCCCAATATATTGGGGGGGGGGGGAACAAGTAAAGACTTGTGTACAAACAAGATATATATCTATATCTATATCTATATCTATCTATCTATCTATCTATATATATATATATATACACACAGTAGTTGGTAGATGATCAGCAGAGGGAATGTACTAGAACTAAATAGAAATTAGGAAAGGCTTCCTGTAAAAGGTGAAATTTTAGCTGAGAGTTGAAGGAAGTCAGGGAAGTCAGAGAGGTAGAGAATTCAAGACATGGGAGACATCGAGAAAATACTACATAGAAGGTTTTATATTTGATCCTGGTGATGATAAGGAGCCAATGGAATATATTGAATAGGAAGGGTAACATTTTCGGACCTGCATTTAGGAAAATCAGTTTGGTAGCTGAGAGAAGAATGGGCTCAAGGTGGGAATAGATGAGGCAGAGAGACCAACCAAAGGCTATATAGTAATAGCCCAAATATGAAGTATTGAGGAACTCTACTAGAGTTATGGAAGTATCAGAGGAGAGAAGAGGAATACACAAAAGAAAGTAAAGTTGATGAAACTTGACAACAGATTAGATACAAAGGCGTGAGAGAGAGTAAAATGGCACCCAAGTTGTGAACTTGGATAATTAGTAAGATGATGGTTCCTTCACAACAGAGATGTCAAAAACTGAAGCCCTCTGAGGGCCTGAACTAGATTAAAACTGTAATTCTTACTTGATTTTAATGTATTAATATAAGTAATAAAATTCATTTAATCCCTAAAATTCTCTAATAAAAAAGAAATGTATAAATGTGTGGTTTCTCTAAGTGAGTGTTCAGCCTGCAAGGATCCTTATGTGTTGTTTAGGGAACTTTATTTTCAAGTTTGACACCATTGCTCATGGTAATAGGGAAGTTTGGAACAGGGGAGGATTTGGACATGAGTTCAGTTTTGGACATATTCTGTTGAAGATACTTCCAGGAAATCAGGGTGTCCAATAGCCAGTTGAAAAGGTGTCTGGAGGTCATCAGAGAGGTTAGAGATGGATAAGATCTGAAAATCATTCATACAGAAATCAGCATTGAATCCATTGGAGCTGCTAGGATCAATGAGTGAAATAATACATAGAGGGAAGAGAAGAGGTCCTTGGACAGAGTCCCTGGCACACTCCAGGTTAGCAGGTGTGACCAGGATGAGGGTCCAGCAAAGGAGACTGAGAAGGAATTATCTATTAGGGAGGGGACAACAGGGATGGAGTGATGGCCCAGAAATCTAGAGGGAAGAGAGTAGTAACAGAGAAATAAGGGTAACTCTCCAAAGCTCCTGAGAGTTCCAGAGGGATGAAGATTTTTAAAAAGTCTCAGTTTCTTTATCTGTAAAATGAGGTAACTTCTAAGAGCTTCTTCACAGACTCTTAGGGAGGCTAAAATGAGATTAAACCACTTTGTGGACTTTAAAGGACTAGGTCAATGTCCATTGTGATCTTGGAAGTTTACTACAATATTATGACTACTTTGGTTAAGAGCTTAAAAACCAGAATAAACAAACCTTAGAGAAACAGCAAAAAAAAATAACCAATCATTTCTTTTTTTTTTTTTTTTTTAATTTTTATTTTATTTGCATAACATATGTGTGGGTAATTCTTCAACAATAACCCTTACATAGCTTTCCGTTACAAATTTTCCCCCCAACTCCCCACCCCTCCCCTAGATGGCAGGATATCCACTACATGAATAACCAATCATTTCAATTTTCCTTTAATAGCATATTCTCGTGGAAAGTTAAGATACTCTATCTGTAGTGTTTTTGCTGTCACAATACAACATCTGTCATTTTCTATGGGCTTACCCCATCCCCGCTCCATTACATTGGAGATGCTATTAAGTTACAAGTCCCACTAAGTACTTAGTCAATTTTAAGGGACATAGCTCCTCAGGGCTAGGAGGTGCAGTATTGCTTGAGAACCAGCAGAGGGAGAGCTGAGCATGATTTTTTGTTTACTTATTATTCACATTCTATTCACTCCTTTTTCATAAGATTTTCATTGTTCATTCAGGTTAGATTTGAACTCAGGAGGATGATTGTCCTTATTCCAGGTCTGGCACTCTATCCATCTTACCACCTAGGTGCCCTTCAGTACACATTGACAAAGTTCCTTTTATGAATCAAGAACTATGCTATATGTTGAAGATACAGATATAAAAGTGAGACTTACCCTGCCCTCAGGGTTCTTGAATTGTACTAATACTATTTAATTTGTATAGAGTCTTTACTATTTTATCTGTAATTTAAAAGCAATTCACTCAACTGGATTGAACTTAACGTTTATAATCACCAACTGTGTTATAACAGTAGTAGGGTTGGGGAATCATTACTTCTCTCTACTGATGCCTCCTCATTTTGCACTCTTTTATCCATTTAAAAACAATTGCAACAGGGCAGCTAGGTGACACAGTGGATAGAGCACCAGCCCTGAAGTCAGGAGGAGTTCAAATCTGACCTCAGACACCTAACATGTCCTAGCTGTGTGACCCTGGGCAAGTCACTTAACCTCAATTGCCTCAGCAAAAAGCAAAAAGAAAAAAAAAATTGCAACAGTTCCATAGAACATTCATATGATGTGGATAAAACACTGGACTTGTCAGGAAAACTTGGGTTCAAAATCTACTTCAGACAATTAATAACTGAGTGATCTTGGTCACTTAACTTCTTAGCCCTCAGGGTCCTCATCTGTATTAAGAAAGAGTTAGACACAATGACTTTTAAGATCCTTTCCAAAACTTAGTCTACAATTTTAAGGCTTCCCTAACATCCTAGTAGCCTTTGTCTGAGTCTTTTAATATTTTGTGGATGGCAATGAAAAACTTGGACTGTTATGAGTCCCATAAATAGCCACCTTCTTTTTTCCAGTCATCTATGTAGTCTTCTTGGAATCTCTTCCTCCTTTCAAAACAACTCAAATTCTAGTTCCATCAATTAATCAACATTTATTAAGCACCTGCCATGTGCCAGACACAGAGCTAATTGCTAGGACATAAAACTGACTAGGAGACAATCCTATCTTATCCTCAAGCAATTTATATTTTGTATTCCCAGCTCCTGATTCTCTCCATTCAGCTCTCAACACCAACACAGTGCTGTTTCTTTGCATATCTATGAATACGTTATCTCTCCCTAGTAGAAATTAAGTCTGGGACTAATCTCATTGTTGCATTTGTATTCTACCACTCTTATCTAGTATAGAATTTGGAACGTAGTAGGTGTTAAATAAATGCCTGCCGATGGATTAACACTGCTGCTGTCTTTTATGTCATTTATTGCAAACTGGAAATCCAAAATTAAAAAAAAAGAGAGAGAGAGACAGTCCTAACCTATACAGGAGAAAGCATGTAAGTATTAAGTAGACAAGAAAGACGAATGAAATTTTTAAGGCAAAGATTAGGGAAGAAGGTTATATATACTTAAAATATAATTTGTCATGGAGTGCGCTGGGGGAAATGAAGATAGAAGACAAGTTAAAAAGTCATTATAATGGTTTATTGAGAGATGGTAAGATTAAGAACTAAGATAGTTGGAGATGGAGTAGAAAAGGAAGGAAGCAAATGAGCATTAATTGTCCTATATGCCAGACACCATGCTAAATGCTTTACAGATATCTAATTTCATTAGGATTTTTATGAAAGTATTTGGAAATAGAATGAATAGGCTTTGATTTCAATTTCACTTGTCCCAGAGGACAGAAATAGGAGCAACCGGTTGAAGACAAGCTTAAGTTTCAGATTAGGAAATAATTCTTAATGATCTGAACTACCTACTAGTGAAATGAGCTCAACCTCAGAAGTTATTAGGTTCCTTATCAAGGGCTGTGTTCCTTATCAAGTTCCTACTACAGTAGGAATTATTTGAGGGGCATGAGTTGTTCTAGATGGCTACAGAAATCCCTTCCATATCGGAAGTTCTATGATTCCATGTCTATGGGGAAGATTGTTTATAGAGGAGAAAAGAGTAGAGGAGAAGGATTTAAGATTAAGAAGAAGAAAGAATTGTGCTGAAGAAGATATGGAGGTGTGATGACAGCAGGGACATTTATGACAGGCAAGTATTCAAGTCAAAGGATCATAGTCCCAACCCTTCACCTCTGGTCTTTTTGAGTCCCTCACAGAGCCTTATAAATGCTTAAAGATAATTGGCATAATATAGTTGTTAGTTTCTAGGGGCATGATTGTAGCTGAAAGAATTCACTTCTAACCCCGATAGAGGTGAAAGTAGGAAAATTTTCTTTCCTACTTTCCTTCCTTCCTTGCTCCCTTCCTCCCTCCTTTCTTTCTTTTTTCTCCTTCTTTTTTCTTTTTCTTTCCATTCTTCCCTTCTTTCTCTCTTTCTTTCTTTTCTTTCCCTTTCTCCCTTTCACTCTCTTCTTTCCTCCCTCTATCCCTTCCTCTCTTTTTTTCTCCTTTCCTCCCTCCCTTCTTTCCTTCCTCCCTCCCTTCCTTCCTTCCTTCCTAAGAAAAATGAAGCCAAAGCCTCCAACAAAAATGCCAGCAGATGGCAGCAATAGCTTGTAGAGTAACTATGAACTTTCTCTTTGAGGCACAGAAGACAAGCCCTTGACAGTAAGGGGATGTATGAGGAAGTAGAAAGGCTAGACTTGAATGGAAGTGTCACACAGAGCTCTGGAGTCTCTCCGGTGGAGCTGGGAGACACCAAAGGGGAGTGATAGCCAAGACCTTATCCTTCCCCAAACATAGCTCCTGGTGTTTTCTAGTATAATGTCCTCTTCTTTGCCAGGATAAGAGGGAGTGGAAGACTGCATATTTTCATGCATGAGAAGACTCAGAATAATTCTATGACCTGGTTTTCCCTCGTCATTTTTATTACTTTTTCTATTCTATTAAATAGTTTGCTATTTGACTGATAGGCCTAGCTTTTTTTGACAAATAATTTCTGGTTGGAGGCTTATGCTAGAGTTGCATAATTATGATTATCCAAAGCACCCTACACTGACCTTGGGTCAGCTAAGAGTTCTAGAGATAAGTGACACTCATGTTGCTGAGAGTGCACAAGTGCACAAAACCAGTGAATAAAGTTTAAGAAAAGTGTCTAGGCTTTGAGACAGAACCACTCTTTCGTGGCTGAGAGAGAAGGCTGCTAGAGAGTAGTCCAATGGACTTCTGGCAATCATCTTCCAGAGACAGAGAATAAGTTTACCTCCCCTGGAGGGGAATGATGTTCAGAGGCAGGGAAGAAGCTGTAAAAGGGAGAATGTAGCAGCAACAGCACAGTGGCTGTCTGTGAAGTGGAAAGAAGGAGAGAAGAGTACAGAAATGGAAAAACAGAAACAGAGAGATAAAGACAAAGACAGAGATAAAGAGGAGGGAGGGAAGGAGGGAGATTTGTGAAAAAGATATGAAGTGTTTAATTTCTTTCTTTGTCCAACACTCTTTGCAAAAAAAAATAAAGCATACACATTATAAGATATCTCTCTTTAAGTTGCTCATAATTTCTGATTTACATAGTATTTTAGAAACTAGGTTACTGTAGATATAAAATGATAACAAATCATAAGTTATTTTTACATGTATTTCTCCTTATTTGAAAGAAGCAATTCTCTAATAGGATGTTAGTGAATAGCTTTTGGTATAAAAGAGACAAAAGGGATGAACCTTTGTCTAAATGTCAGAGTAGAAGGAATCCTTTTTGTCCTTCCCTTCCCCTCGAATAAAATTGAGAGAAAATTTTATGGTTTTGATTTTATTAATAGCTCTCAGACTACCCAACAATAGAGAGCTTAAAGCATGAAGATTAGTCCTTCATTTTGGTTTTCCCTTTGCTAAAACTACAAGCCAGGTTGTTATGATGCTCTGGTGAGGGGGATGGACGTGGGTGAGATTTGGAGGCATCCTCATTATTTCCTCTTATGCTCAGTTGTGGGAAGATAGTGACTCCTTTATCTGATGAGAGTAGGTGTGATATAAGAAGAATAGACATGTCCATATTCCAAGGATAGTGGTTAGAGGAGGGAGCATTTCTTTTGCTTGCATTTTCTATCTGAAATCCCCAACCTTGCTGGACAAAAACCATAAACCAAGTGGTTGGGATGGAGACAAGGGAGAAATGTGAGAAGCCTCAAGAAGGAGAAAAATTCAAACTGAAGGAAGAGAACTCTAGCTGATAGAGTACACTAGATGAGAGAGAAAGAGAAAGAAAATAAATTAAGCTGAAAGAGAAGGAAGAGGAGGAGAAAGACTCAGGGAAAAAGAGGAAAAATGTCAGAGAGGAAGAGGAAAGCCAAGGTAAAGAAAGTTGAGAGTGAAGGGAGAAAAAGGTTAACAGAATGAAAAGATGAGTAATGTTTCAGGGGCCACATGCCTTTAGAGAAAGTTGCTACATCAGTATTCCAGGAGAGTTACAAGAACTGAGGACTTTGTTTTCAGAAATTTTCAATGGAGGTGTGGTGGAGAAGACCTTAAGGAAACTGCCTCTGCAAAATTGAATCAGCAACTGCTTTATAATTTGTGGTCTTAGAAAGCAGTTTTAGGAACTGCAAAATTAAGGGACTTGCCTAAAATCACATAGCTTGTTTGTGTTTAAGCAGGGTTTGTTCCCAGATTAACTCTTTATCTTCCATTCTACACTGCCTCTTTTTTTGGTAAGTATTTAATTTTTTTCCAATCATAGAAAAAATTTTCAATGTTTGTTTTTTAAAAATAAGATTTTGAGTTCCATTTTTTTCCCTTCTTCCCTCTTCTTTCTCACCCTAAAACAACAAGCAATAGGTTATAATATGCAGTCATGTTAAAATATTTCCACATTAATCATGTTGTGAAAGCAGAAAGAAAAGGGAAAAATGATGAAAAAAGAATGAAAAAAGGAAAATAGTATATTTTGGTCTTCATTGAGACTCCATAGTCCTTTCTGTAGATGTGGATCCCATTTTCCATCACGAGTCTTTTGAAATTGTCTTGGAACATAGTATTGCTGAGAAGAGCTGAGATGATCATATTTGATCGTCACCCAATGCTGCTGTTACTAAGTACAATGAATGTTTTCCTGGTTCTGTTCACCTCATTCAGCATCAATCTGTGCAAGTCTTTTCAGTTTTTCTGGAATCTGCCTTTCATGCTGCCTCTCAACTTCTTAATTTTTTTTTTGAATAAGGAATCTGAGACCAGAGAGAAAGAGTAATTTGCCCAAGATTATGGAATTAATAAGTGCCAAAGCCAGGATTTGAATTAAATTTTTCTGATTTTTATATAACAATATAGAGGCCTACTCTCCCCTTGGAGCAAGAATGTGATAAAGCATTCCTGTAAGTTTATCAAACCTAATGACTACTGTCCTGGGAATGCCTGTGGGCATCTCAGGTTTTCCTGCTGCATGAATGCTACCCACATCTAATGGTTCTCATGGACAAAGGTTATCTTGCTAGAGGGAATGCAGAAATATATACAAAGGATGATGAAACTTAGGGCAAGAAACTGAAGACCTTCCAGCAATCATGTGTTTTCAGACCTTTTGCAAGTTGAAGGCAAGGATTTCAAAAGAGAAAGGCAGATTTGGTAAGTCAATAGCTGGTTAAGAAGATGGGATCTAAGAACAGAATTTGGATTTCTGAATCACAACTTATAACCAGAATGCCTGGCTGGTAGTCAGGGAAGTCAGGGAAGCAGTGCCCATAACAAGGGATAGTTAAAAAAAAAAAGTATTTTCCTGGAGTCTAAAAGATCATGAAAAGGATTTCAAATAGAAAAGGAGGCCAGATATGCTGGAATATATTCACCAACCTGTATATCATAGATAAGACCTGCAAGTGTAGAAGTCTAGTCAATATGCCTAGAAAGGCAAAATCCAAGAAGGGAGGCAAAAACAATCAGATGGATGAATCTGTACAAAGATCCAATAACAATGAAATAAGTATCCTAGTTCAAGAAGGCAAATTAAGTGTCAAAATTGCCTTATTCAAAGCAACAGTATAAATAAAAGAATATAGTGAGTAGCATTATGTATTAAGAAAATATATACTTGTGAGCAAGTCTAGAAACCAGACTGGAGAAACATGGTGGAAAGCAGTTGAATAAAGATACCTGGAAACAGGAACAAAAGGAATATCATGAAAACAGATTATTATGGACTACCAGGACAGAAAAATGAAACTGATACCCTTTTGTGCTAAGAACTGGGCTAGGCATTGGGAATCAAGAACACAGATACAATGAGTGAAACAATCCATACTCCCAAGAAGCTTACATTGTATCTGGAAGACAACATATGCATAAATTACATGTGCATATAAGTATATATGTATATATGTGCATATATAATATCACATTAAATACATGTGAAATAAAAATATAAGACAGTCATGTAGATCAAGATCAAGAAAGGCTTTCTGCAGAAGGTAATGTTTGAGTTGTGTCTGTTAGGAAGGAAGGACTTCTATAAGGCAGCAGTAAGGAATGCATCTTGGGCAAAGACACAGAGGAATACAATGAATTGTTGACTGTAAAAAACAGAGGGAAGGCGATTTTGGCTATTTTGTAGAGTGAAGGAAAGGGAGGCTAAAACCAGGTTGTGAAAAGCTTTAAAAACCAAATATTTTTATCCTAGACGCAATAGAAAGCCACTAAAGTTGGTTGAATAGCAGAGGTGTGTGGGCAAATCTGTGTTTAAGGAAAATTAGTTTGGCATTAAGTGTATAGAATGAACTGGAGTAGTGAAAGACTTGAGCAGGGAGACTATTTGGATGACTTTCAATAATCGAGGGAAGTATTGAGGGCTTGAACTAAGGCATTTTGGATATGTTAGTTTTAGTTTGAGATTTCTCTAGAATGTCTAGCCTGAAATATTCAATAGGCTATTACTATACTGAAGGTCAGTGGAGAGACAGAGGCAGATAAGTAGGGCTGAATCATCTCCATAGAGATGATCATTAAATCCATGGAAACTTTTAAGGTCAACAACAGAGTGCAGAGGAAAAAGCAACAGAAGCCCACAAAATAATTTTGTAGAAAAATTGCCTTTAGGGGCAAGATCTGGGAGACAAACTAGAGAAGAAAACTGAGATAATCAGATAGGTAAAACGAGAACCTGCAGAGAGTAATGATAGCAAAACCCTGAGAGGGGAGAAAATCCAGGAAGAGAGGTTAGTCAACATCAAGTGTAGCAGAGAAGTTGGTAAGGATGAAGATCAAGAAAAGACTACCTGAACTGGCAATTAAACCAGCAAATACAATCATTGGGAACTAAGTTTTTACAACCAAGAATAACCTACCCAGCAAAATAAAGAATAATCCTTTGAGGAAAAATGAAATAGAGGGTTTTCATGAATTTCTGATTAAAAAACAAAAACAAAAAATTGCCTAGAAAATTTGACATTCAAACATGACTCGAGAAGATTCATAAAAAGGCAAACTTGAAAAAAATCAGAAGGGAATTAATGGAATTAAAAAATAAATAGAATTAAAATATTTTTCCTATCTCCTAAGAACTTTATCATTATTAGAACACTTAGAATGAGTATATATAGATGGAGGGCATGGATGTGAGTTGATTATGATGGTATGATCTCAAAAAATGGGGTGAAAAAAGGGATAGATTGGAAGAAGGGGGAAGATAGAGGAAGAATTAGGAAAATTATATAAAAGAGGGCATGCAATGAAGAACTTTTACAGTGAAGGGCAAAATGGGTGGTGGTGGTGAACTTTTGACAAAATACAACACGTTCCTATTTAGAATACTAGAAAGTATAGGAATAAATGGAGCTTTCCTTAAAATGACAAATAGTATATATCTAAAACCATCAACAAGCATTATCTGTAATGGGAATAAGTTAGAAGCCTTTCCAATAATCTCAGGGATGAAGCAAGAATGTCCATTATTACCACTCATTCAATATTGTTCTAGAAATGCTAACAATAGCAATAAGGCAAGAAAAAAAGAAATCAAAGAAATTAGAATAGATAATAAGGAAACAAAATTATCATTCTTTGCAGACAATATGATGGTATTTCCTAGAGAATCCTGGAGAATGAACTAAAAACTAGTTAAAATAATTTACAACTTTTGCAAAATTTCAGGATATAAAGCAAATCCATACAAATCTTCAGCATTTCTGTATATTACCAATAAAGTCCAACAGAAAAACAGAAATTCCTTTTAAAATAATTGCAGACTGAATTCAATCAAACCATATGGCAGAGTACCTGATGAGAGCAAAATACCATAGCCCCTGTGAACCCAGTCAGATTGTGTTTGATGCAACATTATTTGTAGTCATGCTAACCTTTAGAGATTTCTTTTTTTTGTATCCTAAGTATTATCATGTATTATTTTATTAATATAAAAATAAGTACCATTTTATATCACCTTAAGGCTTGCAAAGAGCTTTATAAATCTGATCTCATTAAGTATTACATTAAATTATTTTCTATTTAAAATTGCATATATTACATATTAAAGCTCATAAATATTATCCTTAAAACATCCTTGGGGAGGCAAGTTCTATTATCAATATCATAAATCAGGAAAACAGATATTAAGTACCTTGTCTAAGAACACAGAAGTAGAAAATGTCTGAGGCTGGATTTGAACTCAGGTCTAGCCTCACTTCCTATTTAGCATTCCATCCATGTACTTTGCTGATTCTGTTAGCTGTCTTATCTTTGTGTTATTATATAGTGGAAGGAAGGTAACCAAATTGATATGAAAGTAAATTTAGGCAATGATATTAAGGTATTTTAGAAAGGGAAGAAAGTAGAAGTGCAAGACCTAGTAAGATGCTTTTTTCTGTGGAATAAGTGAGTGGTAATGAAGTCATTTTTTAGTTTAATGGCAAATTTTAGGAAAATGGTTAGAAAAAATCAAATACTTAAATGTGGATGTTTTACACTTACTGTCAGGTAATATAGTTTGAAAATAGGAGATCTTGAATTCTGATCAATGTTTTGGTGGATAACTTGATTAAGAATCCCTGGAGACTCTTTTCTACTAAAAATTAACTGTAAAAATGGACTCCAAATTCTAATTTAACCCAGATAGTGAAATCAACAATAGCAACAGCATGTTTAATGACATAAAATCCAAATGTTCAAGGTGAAAAGCCTCAAAAATCATCCTAATGATCCAGATTGATCAACATTAGTAGCAAGCCACTAACAGCATGCTTTAGATGAAATAAACTGATGGAAGATATGATGATCAAAGATTATATTGCATTCTAAGTCAAAATTCATTGGGAATGCCATGAGTTAAGCTGGTTGCTCCTTTACACATTGCTCATTGTTTTCTACCATTGGCCTATCAAGATGGGACCTTTGCACATATTTGATCCTTATACTTGTAATGCTTTTAGTTATAGCTGTTTATCCTTCACATCTAGCTCAAATGCTACTTAATCAATGAAGCCTTCTCAAATTCTTTCAGTTACAAAGCCCCTTTGTGGAACTTAGTCTTTCCTAAGGCATATGGTTCTAATCTCTCTTTACATACACACTTTTGTCTCAATCTTTTAGTAATTATGGATGTGTCCTACCAACATGGATTGTAAGAGATATGAAAAACCATTGGTGATTTATTTATTTATTTATTTATTTATTTTGCTTTTTGCTTTTTGCTGAAGCAATTGGGGTTAAGTGACTTGCCCAGGGTCACACATCTAGGAAGTGTCTGAGACCAGATTTGAACTCAGGTCCTCCTGACTTCAGGGCTGGTGCTCTAACCACTGCACCACCTAGTTGCCCCATGATTTATTTTTTTTTAACCCACAAAGTAAGTAGGATAGTGTTTGGCGAACAGTGAGGTGCAGTGGGGAAAATATTGGATTGGATGTCAAAAGACCTGGGTTCAGTCAGGATTAAAAAAATTTAATAAAACTGTCATTCAGCATATGTCCAAGCAAGAAGATTTAAAAAAGAGAAATACTTGATTAAAGAATAATGTTTATTTTAGATCTAGATGTTGTTGGTTACTCAAGAAGACATTTTGTTTAGTTATTTCAGACTCCTTGTGAAGCTATTTGGAATGTTCTTGGCAAAGATGATTTGTCATTTCTTTTTCCTTCTTTATCTCATTTTACAGATGAGAAAACTGAGGCAAATAGGGTTAAGTGACTTGTCCAGGGTCACAAGCTAGTAAGTGTTTGAGACCAGATTTGAACTTAGGAAGATGAGTCTTCCATACTCCAGGTCCACCTAGAGGCATACATGTCATATATACAAAGTGGATAAAATAAACAATAACAACAAAAACACAATTCTATCTCTGTCTCTCCCTTCATCTCTCTCTCTGTCTCTGTGTCTCTTTCTCTGTCTCTCTCCTTCCTCTCTCTCTGTCTCTCTCTCCTTTCCCTCTCTATCTGACTCTCTCTCTCCTGTCTGTCTAGGAGCAGTGAAAGAGGAAGGAAAATTATAATTTTATAAGATCCAGCTAGAAATATAGGAAATATTAGTTCTAAAGGTGAAATTATTTTAGTAATTGAAACTTGTATGACCCTGAGCAAGTCACTTATCTGGGCCTCAGTTTCCTCACTTGCAAAATGAGGAGATAGGACTTAATGGCATTTAAAACCATTCTGGCTCTAAATCTGTGATCCTATGAACTATTTTGTTGTTGTTATTTAATTAATAAATAAATAAATGATTGACATTCATTGTCTATATGGCAGAGATGTTATTGCAGAACTGAGTTAGATAGACTAAATCAAATGAAACCTGTGTTATTTCTTCCTTTCTGCATGTGAGATTCCATTACCCTCTTGATTTTTATAGGAAATATTTTTTAATAGGAAGGTATTTTTTGGGGGGGAAGGTCCCTAGGAAAAGTTATTTGGCTAGAGTGGTCAGAGAAGTCTGCATTTGGAAATGAAAGTGGTATAAAATAAAAAGGCATAAATAAATCTTCAGAATGATTAAACAGGGGTAAGGGGAGCAATGAAGTATGACATTTTTACCCCATTTTGCTTTTTAACCAGAGATTATAGGATCACATAATCCTAGATCTAAAGCTGGAAAAGATTTCAAAGGCCATCTCTGAGCCATCTCTGAGCCTTAGATTATCCCATTCCCTGTGACATTTTATTTTTATCTAAAATAAAAAGCTTAAAAATATCACCTTGACTTGGTTAAAGGTCCTTTTTCCACCTATAAGCCAGGTCTTCTCAGGAATAATTGCGGAATCATCTAGTGATTTCAGGCAAGGCAGGTGGCTTATGAGAAATACTTAGAACTGAGGTGTTTGTCTTGGTTTTTAAAATGAGGGCAGGATAGATAGACTATTTCAGGTAGCATTTTTCTCATTTCCCTTTTTATTTAAGTTTTGATGTATCAATGTGACTGAAATTCTAGGAGAAAGAACTTTAGTCTTTTGCTACAAAGGCTTGAAATCCACAGTGAGCAGGTTGTCCCAGCATCTCTGTCCCATATTCATTGATTGACAGAAATAATGATGCATCAGTCAGGATGTGACGTTAACTGACTCATGGTATAGTGCATGCTCTGGGGAAGGAGTGTGTAGGGTTTAAGGGGAAAAATGAAGAAGAGAGAGAAATGATAAAAATAACATTCCTCAAAGACAATGAGATATCACCAGTGTAGATTTTCTCCCCAACAATGCATAGAGCAATTCATCCTTGCCTGTCTCTGCTGTAAAACTTGTACCTACATATTCCCACAAGTATTGCCCCATGGGGCTCCCCCAAGGTGCTGGAGGCTTTCTGGATTTCTCCTGTCATTCCAAGAATACCATTAGATTGCTAGGGCTGTCCATCAAAAATGAAACATGCTAGGCTTGGGAGACACAAAGACTAAAGTGAAATAGTCCCTGTCCTCAAGAAACTTACATTTAAATAGATGAGACAGTATGCACTTGTATAGGTATATGCAAAGTGCATACAAAGCAAATTGGAGAGCCAGGCACTAGTGGCTAGGGAAAATGGGAAAGTCCTGCAGGAAGTAACATCTGAGCCAAGTCTTAAAGGAAATGAGGGATTCAGGAAGCAGAAGTGAGAAGCAACAGTGGTCTGGGTAGAGGGACATCTGCTACAAAAGAAAGGGGATGGGAGATGAAGTGACATATGTGAACAACAGCAAGAAAGCCCACATGGCTATATTGTAGAGTGCATGGAGGAGGAGAAGTGTAATAAGGATAACAAGGGAAGATAGGTTGAATTGTGAAGAATGTTAAGTGCCAAGCAAAGGGGTTTATAATTGGTCCTAGAAGGCATAGGAGGTTTATTGAGTGGGATGGGGAAAGAGATGACATTGTCAGACATTTGCTTTACAAATGGTGGTTTGTAATGAAGATTGGAAGCAAGGTGATCAATAGGGAAACTTTGCAATGATCCAGATGGAAGATGGTGAACTTTTAACTAGGTTTTGTGGATGAAGAGAACTAGATGTATGTGAGAGATTTTGTGAAAGAAGAAACAATAAGATTTGTAGAATGAGTGAAAGTGATGAAGATGAAGAAAGACCCTCCTCTACCTCTCAGACTGGAACAAAGGAGGGAGTTAATGTGAATTGGCTGGAAGATGAGGAGGAAAGGAGAAGGAGGAGGTCCTCCAAATATCCTCCATTTCCTAAGGTTGGTGGGACTTCAGAGAATATGGGCCTGCGGGTGTTATCGGGGAGAGGAGGAGGAGGAGGCTGAAAGAGATAAGAGAAAACTTGGAACAGCTACTATGGTAGGAGGGATAAAGAATCAGAGACTTAGAGAATAAAATATGATCTCTATGGATATTATGTTTTCTTTCTGAAAAAACACAACAATCCTCTAAAAAGAAACAAAACAAAAAGAACCAAACAGATGTATCTATCAGGATGTGCTCATCAGCAGTTCCTCATTTTTTATATGCTAGCTGTGAGAAAGTTTATTTTTCACTGGTCCCAGACAATATCTTGAAATTATGTCACAGCTGAGATATCAAATTTTATTATTAGGATCTTTTGTTTTCTCCAAAACTCAGCTTAAGTACCACTTTCTATTTCTCCAGTTTCTAGTGCCCTCTCTACAAATCACCTTATATTATTTTGTAAACATAATTACACACACACACACACACACACACACACACACATATATATATGGATGGATTTTGTTGTTATTGAGTCATTTTTAAGAGTAATTGATTTTTCATGAGCCCATTTGGGATTTTCTTGGCAAAGGTACTGGAATACTTTGTTATTATCTTCTCTAGCTCATTTTACAGATGAGGAAACTAAGGCAAATCAGGCTAAATGAGTTGTTGAGGGTCAGCTAGTCAGTATCTGAGGCTGGATTTGAACTCAGGAAGATGAAGCTTTCTTAATCCAGGCTCAGTGCTCTATGGCACCTATCAGCCAATATATATATATATATATATATGTGTATATATATATGTATATGTATACTTACATATATATATCTTACATATACATATATATGTATACTTACATATATCTTTGTGGTCTCAATGCCTTACATAGATGTACGTTCAGTGCAGAACCTAAGTGCTTAAAATGTGCTTGTTAATTGATTTATTGGTTCTGTGGAGGGAGTTTCCATATCAAAGAATTCTCCACATTAGAGGGTCTTGACCCTTTTTGTGTTATAGTCTGCTTTGGCTTAGTAGCTAGGTGGCTTAATAGTGTACAGACTACCTGGCCTGGAGTCAGGAAGACTTATGTTCCTCAGTTTGAATACATATTCACTTACTTGCTAGCTATGTTTTCCCTGAGCAAATCATGGACTCCTATTTGCCTTGGTTCCTCATCTGTAAAATGAGCTGGAGAAGTAAATGGCAAATTACTTTAGTAACTTTGCTAGGAAAACCCTAAATGTGTCTTTCTGATGAAACCCCTAGACCTGTTGTCAGAATATTTTTAAATGCATAAAATAGATTACACAGGAACACAAAAGAGATTAGTTCTATTGAAATTCAGTTATCAAAGTATTGAAATTAAAACAAAACAAGTAAAAAATAAAAAAACAAAACAGGTCCCTGGACCTCAGGTTAAGAAACCTTGTCAATGTTGATGAAATTGTAGTTTTTGACCCAGAGGCAGGAAAATCTCCCCTATAATTCTTGTAACATTTTTTAAAATGATGAAGGGTAAAAAAATTCTATACCCTTCTCCTGTAGAAATGTCATTTATTTTCAGTAAAATAAATGACTAAAACTGACTTGTAACAGATGGTAGGCTAGATTTTGACTAGGATGGTCAATGGACCAGAAGCCATATCATGTATTGAAGAATGGTAGGAGCTAAAGGTATGTAGTCTGTAAAGAAGATATTGCAGATTTCTTCAAGAATTTGAAAATCTATCATGTGAAAAGGAAATTAGACTTTTTTTTTTACTTGGCCCCAGAGGGGGAAGAAGAATAGATTTTGGTTCAATATTTGGGTAAAATAAACAAAATAAATTATTAACAGTCAAGATGTACCAAAGCACAGTAAAATTTCTCAGAGGGTAGCGAGTTCCTTATCACTGGGGGTTTTTATTGTTTCATGTCTAATTCTTCAAGTCCCAATTCATTTTTTATTTGCATTTTTTGGGGGAGATAAAGATACTGGAGTGGTTTGCCATTTCCTTCTCCAGCTAATTTTACAGTTGAGGAAACGGAGGCAAACTGGGTTAAGTGACATGCTCAGGGTCACACAGCTAATAAGTGACTGAGACTGGATTTGAACTCACATCTTATTGACTCAAGGCTTGTATCACCTAGCTGCCCTATGTAGAAGCTAGATAACTATATATCAAATATGTTGTGGAAGGAGTTCCTAGGACTTGAATTGGAAAGAGACCATTAAAGACTGTTTAGTCCAAACTCCTTTTCATATATAAAAAAATTGAAGCCCAAAGTGTTCTCAAGGTCATAAGGAAGTAGCAGAACTAGGATTGAACCCATGTTCCTGGGCTCCAAATCCGGAACTTTATCCAACATACTTCACGAGTCAGATGATGGCAGATGACCTTTTTATCAATGAATGTTTTAATTCTCACATTTCCTAGGGGGAGATTGGGTAGGGGAGACAAGAAGACTAAAAGTAAAAAGGGGAGAGTAAGAGATGAGTAACTTAGTATACACATTTCAGTTCAAGAAATAGAATGGGAGATTTGGAAATGTGTATACTAAGTTACTCATCTCTTACTCTCTCCCCCTTTTACTTTTGGTCTTCTTGTCTCCCCTACCCAATCTCCCCCTAGGAAATGTGAGAATTAAAACATTCATTGATAAAAAGGAAAATTATGTTTCTTTTAAAATCTAACTCAATTTGTCACATTTTCTTTGTTCCCATTCCCAAGGTTTTTTAAAATATACTAGTTGACTACATCTATTTCTTTTAATTTCAAATTTGTCAAGTTTTCATGTATTTTTTTTCTGTTTTGTCTGTATCCAGTTCTTCCTAGCTAAGAGGGATGTTTTGACTATTAAGGTTATTTTTAAATGATAAAGCATCCATCCCTAAGAAGAATCAGAGCAAAAGAAGAATATTGGGGAGGCACTGAAAAATATCAGTTAGTTGCTGAATTTGAGATTGGTCGTCTTTCAGTTTTCTGTGGCTATTAATAGAACACCATTCTGAAGTCAATTTATATTAATTTATACGCTGGCAGACTGAGAGTGTGCCTCTAAGGCAGAAGAATTTCATGAAGGTGATAAGCCTTTGTCTATTGATGGCATGGCTTTTGGTAAAATGTGTGGACTTAATGAAGGAGAATAATTCAGGAGGTGAGATTTTCTGATCTAGGTTTTGACATCAATTTGTGTTAAGCCATAGGAGAGAGAAGGATTTTCAGGATGCTGATTATCAGGGGGTCATTTGAGAACAATGCAGATGCCCCCAAAAGATAATATGACAGGGAAGCAGATGTTTACCATGTGCTATTCAAGTTACTTCATGAGTACTTTGAAGGTAAAGGGAATATACTTTTTTTTTAATTTGGTAAAATGTATAGTATTGGACATGTGTGCTAGAATGCATAATAAACAAACATATAATAAAACACAGTTGGAAGAAATCTTTTAACATTATTGCCTTTGCATCTTAGTCCAGCTAGTGAATATTTCATATTAGTGATTATGAAACCTGCTACCATGGCAACACCCAGTCATTATTTGATTTCTCAAGGGATCATGTAGCACAGTGGCTGGAATGGTAGACTTGGATTCAGAAAGACCTGGATGCAAATTCTGTCTTCTAGAAAAGATTCTCAAAATACAGTATGAGTATAGGGTATAGGGCAGCTCTTTATTGCCTCCACCACAAGAAAATCTTTAAGACAGAAGAGTTCAAAAGCACACATTGACAAATATAGGGGAAAAAAAAACCTATACCCCATCAAACTTATAATTGTCGTGAAAAGGAGAAGACAGTTATGGGAGGGAAATGACTGAGGCCAGCCATAGCTTGGCTATGTGACACCCCTCTCCAGCCCCCTCTCCCTGGAAAGTCATTTAGCCTCTGTTTGCCTCAGATTACAAATCTATTAAATGAGGATAATAATATCAACTAACCTCCCAGAATTGTTATAATGACCAAATGAGAAAGTTGTAAAGTGCTTTGCAAATTTAATGGGCTTTGTAAATAGTAGCTATTATTATTACCATTATATCCCTCTTGTTTAAAGCCTCACATGGCATATATATGGAATAGTGGCCATTGGAAAACTCTCTGTTCTCTAAATTGGGACATTTCCCATGGGGCTATGGCCCCTCTTCCTTTGTTATATACTTTGCACTTATATGCCTAGTTTAAATGATCCAGTAATTCCTAAATTGTTACCATCAGCAAGGCTAAATCCAAGATGGCTGAGCCAGGAAAAAGTAGCTCAATGTGTGACCTGAATTGAATTTAAGTGAGACAAGCCACTAGCCTTCTCTCCTCCAGAGCCATCTGGGTCTTTTTTTTTTTTCTGGAAGGGGGACCTCCAAGCCATGGGTCATACTTAAGTTTTGTTTTTAGAGATTTGCCAAGAATTACTCCAATCAGGGCATAAGAACCAGAGAAGGAGGAAGAATATAATCTCCATTTTACATTTAAGAAAAAGTTGAGTCAGAAGGAATTAAAAGCACAACTAGTGCTTTTTTTGGGGAAAGAAATCAGAGTTAAGTGCCCAAGGTCATCCATCTAGTAAATGTCAAATGTATGATCTGGATTTGAACTCAGGTCTTTCTGATTTCAAGCCCATACTTTATCCACTGTAACACCTAGTTGCCCTTAACAACTAGTATTTAAGATTGAATTCCAATTCAGGCCATTGACCCCACTGTGAGATTTAATTATGACTGTAATTATAATTATTAATTTTATTGTGATAATTTCTTTAAAATGTTCTGATAGCTCTTGAGATAATTGGAAAGATCCTAGGGTTAGCACCAAATTTTCCCAAAATTAAGTAGATTAAATATGGTGGTCTTCCTGTCATTAGAAGTCTCTATATGGATGCTGGATAATCCCTTCTATATGCTATAATGGTAAATCTTTTTTTAGGGAATGGGGTTGTTTAAACAAGATGGCTTGATACTCTTTTAAGAATGAAGATTCCACAATTGCCTTCAAAATTTTCATTCTAGTGCTTGAGACCTAAAGTTTTTGAATATAATTTTATCTCCCTTGATTTTAGGGACATAAAACCAATTCTTGTAGTTAAGTTTTGGTTGCAATATCAAGGAGTGAGAATTATACACAATAAGGCAATCAGGATGGAGAAGAACTTCAAGACTGTGCCATGTGAAGGTTAGCTGAAGTAATTGAGAATGCTTATCCCAAAGGGAAGACTTGAGAATGACATGTCAGCTGTTTCCGAGTGTTTGAAGATTCCTCTTGAGAATATGTGATTGGATATGTTCATTTTGGTCCAAGAGGGCAGAGCCAGACCCCCCCACCCCCAAAATGGTGAAATTTAGGTACTGGGGATGAAGAGACAAAAACCTTCTCAGAGGCAGAAGTGAGGAAAAAAGGCATTCCAAGTATGAGAAGCATCCCCCTAAAGACCCAGAGGAAGCTCCCTGAACAACAAAGGAGGCCAGTTTGGCCAGAACATAGAATATATATAGGATCATAATAAGTCTGAACATGTTGGCTGAAGACAGATTGCATCTAGGACAATAAGAACCATGGAAGGGTCTTAAATTATTTTGGAAGTCACCAAAAGTATTTAGCTCTGGGGAGGTGCTAAGGGCAGGATCAATGCTAATTTTACCCAGGATGTGGGATTTGAATGGTGCTTAAATAGCCTCTGTGCCCCAAAGTGTCCCATTCTCTTGTCTGTCTGTTACTCTCTACCTGAAATGCCCTTGTTAGAAATTTATTCTTTTGTATTAGCAAGTAGTCTCTTAAAAAAAAAACCCTAAATACTCTTAGGAGAATTAATACTCCCTTAAACCAGCAGGAAATTTCATATCTTTTAGAAGATTTTTTTTTGTCAGATTGCTAAACTTAAGACTGAGGAAGTAGTAATTTTCATATGAATAGAGGGTGGAGAGAAAACCAAGATTACCAACAACTAATATATGTGTGTATATATATGTATATATATGCATGTAAGATACATATACCAACACATAAAATATATATATATATATATATGTGTGTGTGTATATATATACATGTAGAGTGTATATCAGGGTGGGATATATGTATATCTCTATCTCTATCTCTATGTGAGTGTCTGTATATCTATGTATGCATATAATTTGAGCCTCATAACAGCCCTGAGAGGTCATGTTGGGGTCCATTCATGGGAGTAAAAGGGCTTTGCAGGGGAATTAAATGTGCCAGTCAGTGCTGAAAGCAATGAGTCCTTGTATTTAATCTCAGCAAGGGAAGGCCATATGGCTTAACTGTAGACACCCAAAGGAGTAGGTTGGGGGAATCAGGGACAACAAAGGAAGTTTCCTATGGCAACCCAGAATATCTACTGAAGCATAAAGGGGCTGCAATCTCCACTAATAGAGGGAAGGTCCACACTAACAGTCATAAATCCTTGATGTATGGCATATTGAACATATTAAATGTAGTCATTCCTATTATCCCAGAAAGTCTATGGATGGTATTTTGTGAACCATAAGACACTTATAAGAATGAGCTATTTTATACCTATATTTTCTAATTAATTAGATTTATACTTTTTGAAAATAGGAATTGTTTCATTCTTTGTAACCCTAAAATCTACCATAGTGCCTTATTCATAGAAGGTACTAAAAGATACTTCTTTATCAGTTTGACAAAATTAATGAAGTACCTACTAGTTGAAGGATACATTTTGAAATGGTGATGCCATTGGAAAGTTGAATGAATATACACACACATGCATGCACATATACATGCATATCTTATATACAAAATATATATATATATACAATATCATATATACTATACACATATATCAACATAAATATATATATACATCTATATTGTATATGCATCTATATATTATGTACTATACACATATGTATATTGTGTAATATATATATAGTATATGTATATATAAATATTTTAAATAGGAGCCTATCCTAAATCCATTGATCAGTGGTTTGCTTTGTCTTCTAAATTACAGAGTGATTTAATGTATTTTTAATGCCAAAAGCCATTTTCATTGTCCTGAAGTTTTATAGCCTTTAAACCAATCCCATGGATTGTAATAAGCTCCATTTGCTCCTAGATTTCATGCACTATTCTACAGCTGAAGAAAGAAAAACATTTGCTTCTCATGAAGTGATGACCATCCCTGCTGCTGTAATGCAAAGGGTTTGATTTTTAATTTGTTGTTTGTTTCTGCAGAGCAAAAATCATGTTATCTGTTATAAATTATGACAGATACTATTATTTTTAGTTATGCAAAAACACAAAACAAAACAAGATTGTAGTGTGAAAATTCAATTTTAGAATGCTTGATTAATTTATTCTAGTGTGCTATAGCTAAACTATTCTTTATTATATGGGTACAAGCCAATTTACTGTAAATCAGTATGACAAATGAAACGTCAGGAGGTAGCTTATAAATTGCAGTAATCATTTTCTGGTTGAATGTAAATGAATAAAAATGCATATTCCTAAGACAGTTAAAAAAATGTTGCCAGCAGTGTCTATAAATCATTGGCTCGACTTTCACACTACATTACATTCTGCTAAGAGTTTGTTTGTTTATGATTCCTATTTCTTAGCTAGGCTTGTGGTTGAAAAGGTTTTAAGCTATTCCTTAGTTCTGACAGACTCCTACAGTTAGCTGTCAACCATTTTCTAAATCTTTGGTTTGTGGGGACAAGATTTTCTATTTCCCCTCCTGAACCTAAACACTAATATGAATGTGTATGTATGTACACAGTGTCCCAAAAGTATTACTTCAGTTTAAACTATTAAAGCTTAAAACTGCATTAAAATTTTTGACTCTATATCTATCTATGTATCAATCTTATCTTTTGAGTGTCATCTGTCTATACATGCATGTATATATGATTATATACATATCCATCTACACACACATATATATATATAAAACTATATAATGAAATGTATTATATAATCTAACAAAATTATAGTAAATAAATTATTGTATTGATTGTTAACCTGTGATGCATAATTATATACATATAGCTTTATAATTATGTATATTACTATTTTGGTGCATCTTCTGTTAAAATATATGATATTTATGGAGATCATTGGATGACCCAGAGGAAATGGAAAGAAGGAACAATAAAGCATGCCTTGATTTATGGAATAGGAGAGTTCCTGTAATATTATGTCAATTTGCATCACATTTAAACATTCTAGATTCTCTGATGATCTGGCAAATCCTCCTGTTAAAAGAAACTCTGATCAGTGAATTAATAGGCTGAATGACAAAAGACTGGGTAGGTATGGAAACCAAGGTAACTGCTTCTGTGATTATTTGATTATGAGCTGTTAGTCTTCTTGTCTGAGGCATTTACCATCTCCATGAGTCCCATGTGAAGACTGGTTGGAGTCAGGAATGCATGGGGACCCAATTCCCTAGTCCAAGTGTGAGGTTGTTGGACATGTTTGCAGATTACCTTGGCCATTTATAGGATGATGAAAGTCAGTTCAACTCTCCCAGGTAGTCATTAATTGTGAGCACCATATTATGCAGGATGAGCTTATAGAGAAGGGTGTCTTCTGGAAAGATAAGGATGAAGATTCAATAGCATAAGCTATCTATCTATCTACCTATCTATCCATCCATATTTAACCATTTCTATCTATTTATTCATATTTATCTATCTATCCATCTATCCATATCTATGTATCTATCTATCCATCTATCTCTTTATAAACCTCAAAACATCACATAGATGTCAGTTATACTGAGATGTTTAAGAAATCTTTTCTACCATTGTGGCTCTCTCTACTTCAGTGCTAGTTGCAGAGAGATAAAGTCGAAATACTGTAGTTGTTTTTTGCATTTCTTAATTTCCTTCACTTCCAGAGTACAATTTCGTTTCTCCATTTCTTCTCCTTGTTTATTTTCCTCTAGCCACAGGAGGCATCTCCTATGAAAAGTTCATTTTCATAAATTTTCAGCAGAATATTTTCAATGCATCATTTTGGGGGCAAGAGTTTTCCCAGAATATCTTATGCCCCTTAATGCAGTAAAGCTGAAATATCATTTTTCCAGCAGTTGTCAGCATTCAATTTTGTTTTCATGGTGTGTAATTTTGCATTTAAAGCATTGTTAAAAATGCTAATGTACATATGTAGATTATAGCAAGAGATGATCAAAATTAAATGAAGGAAATTAGTATAGGTTTTTTTGGTAATTGTAGTAAAAAAGAAATTAAATTTAATGGAAAAATTTTTCTTTAAAAGTAAGCCTGAAACCCTTTTATTGAATGTCATTATTTTGTAGAAATAAGGAAAGAAAGGGGTAACTTAGGAGGAAAAATTTTACAATACATAAAATTGGGTATTTTTACTTTGATAAAAGATAGAAATAGTAGATGTGGGAATATATAGCACTTAATAACCTCCTGAAAGTCATGTATGTGCATGATTGCACACAGAAGTATTTCAGATATTTAAATATCACTAAAGCTTGTGCATTTTCTTCCTTAGCAGAGACTTTAAATTCTTACTCAGGACCTTTGACATTGACTTTACACACAATTTATAAGTATATCTAGTTTCCCAGGCTATCTAGTTTCTTAGTCCACAACAAAGTTGAAATGGTAAATTTAACAGAATGGGTTTTGAGAAGATGAGAGTGGTGGGAATTGCTAAAAACAGGCACATTGTTGTGATCAAGAAGTCATTTTTGACAGGGAACAAGTGAGAGAAATAGTAACAAACATACTAGAATACTGTCTCTTCTCCTTCCATGTATTTAAGAGACAATTTCTTCAACAGCAAAGCACTGTTATTCTGTCTGCCTCTGTCTCTCTGTCTTTGCTTCTATCTAAGTCTCTCTCTTGATAGTATAGTTACATGAAGTGGAGTGGGATAGTGAACAGAGACTTAATCTACATAATACATATTATTCCTAACACAGCTTCTAAGGTTGCCTCCACTCATAAATATGGCTAAGACAAAAAGTTCTATGAGGGCAGAAACAGTATTTTCTCTCATTTTTGTCTCTCCAACTGTCCAGCAAGCAAGGAATAAATATTTGTTGAATAAACATTTGTACTCCCTGTCTCATGTGGTTATTGACTAGATCAAATAAGATAAACTCTGGATAGTTAAGTCTGTTTCACTATACTGTGTGGCTACCATATACCAATTGACCAAAAAAAAGGCATCTAGAAACCATAGAATATAATTCTTTCATTTTTTAGATGAGGAAGTTGTCCTACAGAAGTTAATTGACTTATACAAGATCATACAAATAGTAGTTGTAAGAGGTGAGATTTGAATCAGTGTCTTTTCATCCTCAAAGCCAATGGTTTTGACCTTGTATGCAGGTTTATATTTTGATTGAAGTATTTAATATTTTTCCCCAATTACATGCAAAAGCAATTTTTTTATTATTAATACTTTTTATTTGCAAAACATATGTATGGGTAATTCCTAAACATAAACCCTTACAAAGCTTTCTGTTACAAATTTTCCCCCCTACTCCCCACCCCTCCCCTAGATGGCAGGATATCCAC
>JAJPUD010000820.1:0-21226 GCA_023553655.1 Myrmecobius fasciatus
ACATAATACTTTCTGCTTAGAGAAACCACTGTTATAAAACAGAAGTAGGAAGAATAGTTATTTGGGAGAAAATGTCTTGATTTTCTTAATCTTGAAATTAGACAGAATGTGCTGACTGAACAATGGGGTCCAAACATTTTTTAAAATGTTCAGTAATTTCAACAAATTTGTTTAGAATTCTAAAGGCTGATACTTCACTTTTATATCTGAATGTTTTCTTCTTCTAGGTGTATCAATATTCAGTTTGAAAGAAATTCAGTTGCAAAAGGACCCGGGTTTTCGAAATTCTTCCTATCCAGAGACAGGTGTGTTTGTAATAAACCATTTCACGTGTCGATCTTGAATTACTGAATGGAAACAAGCTTTTTGTTTATAAATTGGTTAGTAATTTTATTAATGTGAAACTCAGTGTCCTGTGCATACCACAATGGTATACTGTTAGAACTGCACGTAACTCGCTTTTCTATATGACGTGGGCAGCTCAGTGTATCTTCAGAGAAAAATCAGACTCAGTCAAGTGAGGGGGCCTGAAAGCTACCGAAGCCACAGAGACCTTTGACCAGCGAGCTGGCTCGATCCCTGAACACGCCGTGCCCGAGAGCCGAAGCTGAAGATGTACCTTGTGCTTACCTAGTCTTCAGGTTCATCACTTGGAAGCATAGAAGCGATAGACTGACCCCGTCCCCATGTGGGCGCGCTAACAAAAGCCAGCGCTGGTCGCCCTGACCGCCAAGTCTGAGCTTTGCTGGTGGGAACGTGGCGTGGCCTTGAGTCACCAGATCTGTGGGGTAAACTCTAAACTCTGAACTGCCTCACCCAATGACTTTATATTTTAGGACACGGCAAGAACAGAAGACAGAGCATGCTCTTTTAAGTTCGATAGCAGGATTTCAAGCCCGGCCCGGCCCTCTTACCAAGCAAGGACTCAGCTCTGGACTTGGATCTTCGCTTATCTACGCTGTCCTATTCCCAGTGGAGTCTTTTTATTTCCGACCTGCAGATTATGTTTTTATATTTGTTGTCACAGTGTGACAATTTTCTTGTACAGTTGGTTTTAAGGTCTCCTCTGCCATTAGAGCCAGTCGGTTACAGCTATTGGTGTAACTGGAGCTGCAATTTTTGTGCAGGACTGAGAAACACAGTGCATTATTTATTGCGGAATCATTGCTGCTAAGTAACTACTGTCTGTCTATTTAACACAACAGTTGAATGCCTGAAGAAGTTGCAATGGCTTTATGATATGTGAATGCATCTGTTTCTCCTCACAAACTGTTTGACTGCTGCAGTTTTTGTTTGTTTGTTATTTTTATTAAACTGCAATGTTTCCTGGAATGTAAACTTAGCTTTGCTTAATCGTAAATAGGTGAACCATTTAATGCTCTAAGTTCATGAGACAGTTTCTTATTTAACATTGGCGATGTGGTAGTTCCGAGTTTTTTAAGCACATTATGTTTAGAAATGATACACAAGGTGATTTCAAGCAAGTGAATGCCTGCCTGCCTGAGGAGGAAGGCAGGCAAGGAGGCAGGAAAGATTTCATTTTAGAAGCCCAGAACTTGAGCCACATGGATTATTTATTTGTCACTAATAGTTTAGCAACATTTGCATGCTCCTGAACGTTGGTATACAATACATCAACCTTAATTTATGTTGTGTTTTAATCCAGCAAGGACTAATTCACACAAATCCATTCAGATGAACCTCTTGTCCTGTTATTCTTCTGAAATATTATTGTATTTGATAAGAAGCAGGATGATTTTCTTTATTGGAAGAACAGATTTCATTTCCTACTTTCTCCCCTCCTACTCTCTCCTTCCCCTCTCCACTTCCCCTCCTCCCCCATTCCCCATGACATTTACTTGGAATCAGCTGGAAGCTGTGATTAAGATATGTGACATGAGCCATGATTAGCTATGTACTCTTCCCAAAATGAAAACTTGGAGGCTTTTTTAAAAATGTCGCTAACCTCTGTTTACCAGAGATGACAGACATTACGGCTGTGCCTGTGCATCTCATTGGGTGTCAGAAGAGCACCTTGGTGGATGATGGGAACAGTGTTTTTAAGCATTTGTGTTCACCTTTAACAATTAGTTGTGTAGTGCATCTTACAGACTGTAAATCTTTATTGGAATATTTTGAAATGGTCATGTAAATCTCTGGCTGGTATATCATGAAAATAGTCATAGACAACTTAAATTTTTTCCTGACATTCACTGTAAAAACATTCAGGGGTCCTACCATTTCTGTTCAGGAAATCTTGTAGTTTATTGTTATTTAACAGTATTAAGTGAATTTTTGTATATTTCCTCTTAACTTTATTTGTGAATAATGATTGTGGCATGTTTGGGGGGGATGTTTTATTAATAGTTCATGATACTGGTAAATTTAATTATTTTGGGGTTTTGTTGTTTTGGTTTTTGTTTTGTTTTTTTAATTTTCTGGAAGAAACAGATTCATGTATACTGGTGAATATTGGACCACTACTGCTTTCCAGCATTTGTAAATTGGTTTTACGTAAAATCCTGTAGACCTAACAAACTGCTGTTATTTCTTAACTGACAAACACGTATTAATATTGTACTTTTGAAAGTATAAATATTATGTGGAATTCCTTGGTTTTGTTTTGAAGTTTATAATAACAAAATCTCCATGTTGTTAAAATACGGTTTTGTTGAATTGTGATTCTTCCACAGAAAAGGGACCATTGAGTAGAATAGAGTCTTCCTCTGTTATCCTTTATGTTTCACATCTCTTGGGATACTTGAAGCAGTATGGTAAAGGGCCTGACACCTTTGGAGAAGGTCCTTTCTGATGCCTTGGTTGTGTGGGGACTGTATCAGTGGGATAGGAATTTTATGCATTAGGGGACATCTTTGTTAGAGTTTTCAACTGCTTCATCCCCAAAGCCTGATTCTCTCAAGAAAGGTGAAGAAACATTTCCAGTGATTGCCATCCAAACTCTGCTGGGGATGCCTAGAGGGGCTACTTTCTGTTATTTGGGAAGCAAGCCAGCTGCTCCATGATACCTAGCCAAAATTTGGGCCTGAAAATGAGTGAGTACCTTGAACCTCAGGAAGAGGGTTACTGTTGAAAAGTCCTTTTTCATCCAAAGCCAGCAAAGTTCTCAGAGGTAAGAAAGAAAACACATCTTTTTTACCTTATTTTCTTTTTTAGAGCTAATACAAATGCCTAATTAAATGAAATAAGCAAAAACCAAAAAGGGAGCATGGATGAGTTGGTGTCTAGTTGCTTAGCACTTTGAGCAACGTTGGTAACCATGGCAAATTCATATTTATTAGTATAGATATCATACATTCACAAGGAATTGAAAACTTTACTTCTTTGGTATCTTCATATCTCTTTGCATTGCTGATCATTCTCCCCCACTCCTAACCCCCCCCCCCTTTAGTTCTTGGCAATTAAGCTTTTTGCCCCTGTGATGTGGGCAGACCAGAAACACATGTACTAGTCCAAAAAAAAGATGGTGAGTCATGAAAAGAGAAGACACTTTCCTCTCCAGAGACTCAAATGTGACACTCGCTTTTTTTTTTCTTTTTTTTTTAAGGATGACTATTTTCCCTTAAAAGAAGTGGTCTTCTTAGATTGATTTCTTCAATGTTTCTGCCCACTACAGATATAACATGGCACATAGTTGATTGAAAGTTAATGCTCTGACAGGTACTTGGAAGAGAAGACAGTGTGTACTTGATGAGATGGCTTCTTGAAGCCAGATTCATTTCCCAACTTAGAGCACCCCCCATGGAAAAGCAAAGCTGGAGTCGGTGCCAGCTCATGGCTTGCTCAATCCTTTACCACCTGATGCAGTTCCTTCTCCCACCTTTCCCCCAATATCTCAGGTGGTTTTATTCCAGAGCAGGGCAATCTGAATCTTAATTCCTATTTGGTCGTGTTTCTTTTTTTCAAAAATCACCCTTATACTGACAAAGTTTTTATTATAAACTGCTAATGTAGTAAGCTTTTCCTTTTTTTAAAAAAAAAATTGTTTATTGAACAAAAAAATGTAACAGTAAAAATGATACATACATAAATGCAAGTGAATGAGGATTTTCAGTTCTGTCCATTTGGTGAGATGTGTATATAAGGAATCCAACATACAGATTATGGTTGTGCAGCTTTTTCACCATGGCTAAGACTCGGCAGGTGTGGAGCTGAAGAGCTAATTAATATACTTTTTAAAAAATGCCTTTGCAAATCTCATTTTCTGACTAAAGGGAAAAATATATTTGTGTAAAAAATAGAATAGGGCAGGGCTAATGACAGCTTATGCCTCAGTGCTTCTAGCTATCATTCATTTTGTTTAATTGGCAGAGTTCTTACCCATCATAATAGGTATTTTCCCATCAGTAACAACCCTTTGTAGGTTTAATAAATGTCAGACACAATCAGTGTATGGGGAGAGAGAAATGGGATCCACCTATTAGATTCATATGCCTTGAATAGTATTTGCCAGCCATTAACAGGGGAAGAAAAGTGAAACTGGAAATGTTCTTGGATCAGATTCAATTCCTTGGTCATAACCATAAGAACTTGGTTGTTAGAATGATTTGTTACCATAGTCATGTGATTTTAGAGGCTATTCAGGTGATAATTGGAGCCTAGTTTTTCTTTGTGACTCAAACAATCAGAAAGGTTCTACCCTTTCATTTTTTTTCCAGCCATGCCACATGATGGCATAATGGAAGAAATATTCAATTGGGAATCAGTAATGCCTGTGGGGCTTTGGATAAGTCCCCTAACCTCCTTGGGGTTTTTTCATTTCATTTTAAAAGGTAAGAAGTAGATGGAATCTCAGAGTCTACCCATATCCAGTTTCTTTCTGGTCAGGTACTTTTGAAAAAATGAGATACATCTATAATAATGATATTAGGTTAGGTAATGTAATGATAGTAAGAAGACTAATGCCATTTGCTCCCAAGGCTAGTCTGACTACTTTGTAGTCATATTTGAGATATTTGTATTTTTGTATATTTGATTTCCCTCCTCAGTATCATAGAATCAAGTTTACTTTGTTCTTTCATTCCATATGATCAAAAAATTTTAAGTCCCTTAACATTTGAAAAGTAGTATCTAAATATTTGACTTCAAAAATATTTGTCAGTATGAGTTGTAAGATCTTTATCTATAGGTTAATATTGATGGTTGTCCCAGAGCAGTGAATTTAATGGATGGTGCAGACCAGTTAGCTGTAGGGTTTTCATTTAAGATAAATTTTCATGACCAGTAAAGTAAATAAGGATTATAATTAATCCAATTTTGAATTTACCAGTACCAGGCCCTGTTCCCAGGGTCTTTATTCCCATCCTGTATTAGGATGTCTATAATCTCCTCAAAGAATAGAAAATACAATTAGAAGGAAAGTTGCCTTTCATTTATGTTTTATCCCTCAGGATCCATTTTCATAATCACTGCTCTAAATTGCAAATGCATATTGACTATATGGTTTGTTCCAAATTACTAGAAACAGTTAAATTCAGCTCCATAACAATAGTGCTTCCAGAAAATGATTAATTTGAACTCAGATTTCCTTTTCCTTAACCATACATTTAAGATACATCAAGTTAAGTAGAGCATTCTGTCCAAATTTCCAAAACTGAGAACCTCCTTTAAAGTGAGCCCCTTTCAAAACACTGGATTTTAAATATTCTACCTATGATCCTAAGGATTTCGAGAAATCCTGAACACATATTGACAGAGTAAATCTGTGCACATGAGTCATTCTCTACAGAAAATGGAAGCCCTTGGTTGTCCTCATTTGCTAAGAGAACAAGTAATAATTGGGAACAATCCAAGACAGGTCCCAAGGGCATGGAGAGAGCTCTCTCTAGCTTTTGCATTTTCAATCCCTGTTTGCAAAGAATCTGAAAGGTCCTGTTGGCAGCTAGCCTTGTCTTTTGAAATTATGCTTTCAATATGCCCTCAGAACAGTTCAGTCTATGAATATTCATTGTCTAAATATGGCTTGGTTTATTCTTTTTTTTTTAATAAAAAACTCATTACCTTAAACAGATTTACTATTGTCTTTCAGTTCAAAAAATTATAAGGCAATTTTGTATACAATTTGAAAGCACGAAGTAAAAAGTTATATGAATGTGCTTTCATGTTGCCTACTTGTGAAAAATAATGCAACACTACCATAGCGCCATTGGATACTAATTTTTTTCAACCATTTTATCTTAATACTAGAAAATATATAAATCATTTACATAACATTAAACATTATGCAAAGAAAGGCACAGCCGGTTATAGTGTACATAAGCACAGTGCAGAATTAAGGGGATGGGGGGGAAGCTTCACATCCTTATTAGATACAATGAAATCCATTAAGAAAAATTCTTCACTGTCAACAGTGTTCAACACTTGAGAGCTAAGAGAATATAAAAACATGAAAAAAAATCATTTAATGCAAAACAGGTTTATATATATATATATATATATGCTGATATATATATATATAAAACTGTTGAAAATGCTAACTCAACAAACTAGACTATCCAAGTAATGGAAAGTGCAAACCAAAGTAACAGGGTTTCAAAATGTCCTTATCATGACACAGGAAAACTAGCCCATTGGGGTGGATTTCTTATATCAATTAATGAGTCCTTTTATGCAGAGAGATCATCAGGATTTCTGAGCACTTGAAGAAAGCAGTCCTGGGGAAGAGGCTCTATCCAGGCTGGGGATTGGCACTGGTATGTGGCCGTTGAGCAGAGTTGGAAACTAGACAGGAGAAAAAGCAAAACGTCACCATCACAAACCAGGCAGAATAGAAGTTCCATGATGTGAGTAGGAAGGCATACCGCCCCTGCAGCCATATTGATTGGCTTTTAAACATCAAGAGGAAACTTCACATACAGAGGCTGACCCCCACTGGCACTCTTAAGTGGACAAGTCAGTAATAATGAGTCATTAATACTCTATAAATGTTCCATGAAACTTGCCAGCAGCTTTCCAAAGAGTGCTGCAGAGACCTTCCAGGCAACTGTTAGCAACAATGGAGAAGTTTTTTCTTAGCCTTTGAGATTTCGAGAACTCCTCTCCTTGTGAAAGGTAGGTAACTCCAAGTTCTTGACAATTATGTCAGTCGACAAATACAAGCTCTGGAAGTGCTCTGAGTCCAGAGATAGGCTATGGTCTCAGGACCAATTTAACCAAGATTGGCTAAGATTGATTACTAAGCCCAACTGCCTTTGGGGCCCCACAGGAATCCATAAAACCAGCTGCTGGTGATGGAGGAATTACACTTATTTAAGATTATTCCCATACTGATAAAATCAAGAATCTTTTAAAAGTATTGGATGTGCACGCTTTAAAACAGGGAGCAGAAAGTTGCTTTAGTTTACCTGAAATACAGCCTCCATTAGACAGCTCTGCTTGAGAACAGTCAGACCGGTATAATAGAAGGGTCACCAGTTTTAGATATGACAGCCTCTATTAAGCCATCGCCACTCCCAAATGACTTAGAACAATTAAAAGCCTTTTTGGCCTTTTAGGGGGCAGGTAGTAGGTGGTGCTAGACCTGAAGTCAGAACCTGAGGTCAAATCCAATCTCGGACCCTTACAGGTTGTGTGACCCTAGGCTAATCAATGAACCTCTGCCTGCCTCAGTATCCTTGACTGAAAATGGAAATGATATCATCTAGCTCCCAGAGTTGATGTAAGAATCAAAGTAATGTTGTAAAACACCTTAGCACAGTCCCTGGTGCATAGTAGGCACTTAATACATACTTGTTCCCTCCTCCTT
Organism: Myrmecobius fasciatus; assembly: GCA_023553655.1. Lineage (NCBI taxonomy): Eukaryota > Metazoa > Chordata > Mammalia > Dasyuromorphia > Myrmecobiidae > Myrmecobius > Myrmecobius fasciatus. The sequence continues at coordinate 7,763 of JAJPUD010000820.1, forward strand.
TTAAGATTACTGAGAGATTCACATGGCTGGTTGTGGCTTACGGGTGGTTCTGGATGGTGATCCAGAGGTTCTGGACTCTTTACCCCTTGGGCAGCCTGTGTTGGAACCTCATTGTGAGGTTTTTAATAGCTGATGAAAATACTAAATTTCCATCAGAGGTTAGTGAAAATACAGAGGTCACTTCCCAGCCCTTCCTGTCCCCCATTCTGGTGTGTGGGCTCTAGGCCAAGAATGCCTGCTCTAAGTAGTGTCAGTCCGCCAAGTATTTATTAGATACCTCTTATGTGCCTGGTATTGACCATGGCGCTGGGGATGCAAAACAAAATGGAACGTTCCCTTCTGTCTCCAGAGAGCTTATATTCCTTCCTGTCACAATCAGCAAGCATTGGTGAAGTGCCTACTCTGTCAGGCTCAATTGTAATTGAGGGAGACAAGCATAGATAACAAAGAGAAAAGGAACAAATAATTAGTGGGTAGTTTGGGAGGGAGGGCACTTAGAGTCGAGGAGAGAACAGGAAGGGCTTAATGCAAAAGATGGGCGTGAGCCGCATCTTCAACAGGAGCAGCAGAGTATGTGCCCAGGCAGATAGCAGAGAGGAGGAGGAACAATGTCCACTGAGGCTGGAAAGGCTCATAGAGAAATTGGTGGTCAGGTCTCTATCTGTTTAAAGGAAATTAGTTTGGCAGCCATTTGGAGACACAAACACCTTCTAAGGTTGAGCAGCGGAGCCCTCAGATCCCTGACACTATGGGAGAGGAGTTGGACCCAACCCGGAGCATCCCTGGTGCAGGCGAAGAAGCTTCTTGTACCACACAGTCTGGCACCTTCTTGGCAGATTGTAGGCTCAGTGGCGGTGCCCTGGGGGCCACTCCTCCATACCAGAAGTCCTGCAGGCTGCACACTGCCTTCGTTTCAAAAATGAGATGTGATCGATGTTTTACTGGCTGCACTGAGGAGTGCTGTAGGCTTCGTGTTGGGCCCAGATAAGTGAGTTACCCAAGATCCCACAGCCATCACGTGTCAGGGGTTATGGCTAAAGTCCAGGTCCTCCAGCCACACAAACACATGTGCACAGGCAGGCAATCCCACAGACTCAGAATTCCTGCGTGTTTCTTCACTTGCATCTTATCTGTTGACCCATGACTTTTTTTCAGGGGGAAAAGGGTAAGAAGAGTTTCTCAGCTTTTTTTCTCTGCTAGTGTTTTGGGATTTACCTCACTTTTTAAAAGTTTAAAATTATATCTTTAAGGATTTTGTGTGTGTGTGTGTGTGTGTGTGTGTGTGTGTGTGTGTGCATGCCACGTACTGACTTTCAGTCTTTCATTGCCTATAGCCCATCTGTCCCTAAGATTGTCTTAATTACAAAGTACTCTTGGGGGAAGGATGATTTATTCTTTTCATCTTCCCTCGTCTTCTCTGATGTTCCCCACTAATTTGCCATAACTGTCATCTCAGATTTCTTTTTCCCCAAAAAACTCAGGCAACAGCTTTTTCATTCTCTAGCTAAGGCATCTGAGATCTGTCAGCTTTAACCTTAAAGTTTCAGATCCCATTTTCTCTTCTAATTATCACTACAGGAAAGTTGCCAGTCTTGTTGAAAATTCATTATAGGCCAAGTTTGTGTGCTTGGTTCTCTGATTCTAGGACATTTAAGGCAGAAACAGTCTTTGGATAAGTAATTTCTGAAACAAATTTTTTTAAAACTGCCCGCCCTATTCCCAAATGTTCAAAACTGTCTTCCCTTTCTATCTTTTCAGAATGTGCCCTTTTACAAAGGGGAGAGGGGTCAGGTATTGTTTACCCATCATTTTCCTGATCAGTCTTGCCCCCAAATATAGTTCTGTCTAACCCAGTCTTTTATGCTGCGGTTCATAACCTAGGACCCATGATTTTTTAAAAATATTTTGACTGTAAGAATGGGGCTCAGACTCTCTGCTTTTAAAAACGTCAACTTAGAATTCAGCAGTGTTTCAGATAGCTGGAGATGCTTAATACCACAAGCAAGATAATCCTCCTGTACCTCACCATACTTCTGAAAACAGACACATCCCTATCCCATCTAAGTCCAGCCATCCCCCTACTTCATCCTGGTAAAGATAACTCAAGCAGCCTAAGACTTAAAAGCAAAAAACCGTTAACTTTTCTTGTGTGTTGCCTTAAAATATCCTAAGTACCAGGAAACTTTCCTCCAAACCTGGTCTTGGGGGCCACATGAAGGAGGAACAGGATCTCCCACAACCTGAGCAGGATCACAAAAAGAATCCACAGTAAACCTGAATCCCCTAATATGGTATGTTCGTATGCTGGCCAGTCTGTAGAGTTAACAGAACCACCAAACAAGATGCGTCCAAAGCCGATGCACAAAAATGTTTGAAAGCTGAGTGCCCCAAGCCTGAGAAGCTGCAAAGATATGAGTTCAAATCTCACCTCTGATACTCTGGAAGGCTGGACCTGGGTTCAAATATCACCTCGGACTCACTATAGATAACCATGTCCAAAGTGCAATTCATTCTCTTTTCCCCCTCCAGTTTCTCTCCGATCTGTCCTCCACTCATTTGCCAAAATGATCTTCCTAAAGGGCAGCTCAGTCAAATGAAAATAGTGGTTCCCCTGTCATCTTGAGGATCAAATAGGTAATGCTCTGGCATTCAGGGGTCTGCTTAACCAGGCCCTCTTCTGCCCTTCCACTTGTGTTAGACTTTACTACTTCCTTCCAAACATTCTATCAGCAAAACTGGCCTGTTTCCTGGTTCTCAAACAAGATACTCTGTTAGTCACTTTGGGCTTCCTCTACAGCACAGCTAAAATCCCACCCTCTGACTTTCCCAAGTCCCCCTAAAACCAGGGCCCTTGAAGCTCCAATTAAGTATCTCCCGTTTATATGCTGCTTGTACATCCATCCCCCATTAGTGTGAGCTATGTGAGAGCAGGGAGTGTTGTTTATCATTTTCTGTATCCCCAGTGCCAGATGTCTTATCAGGGGCTTAATACCAGCTTCTTGAATGAGTCTTTGGGAAGACTCCCATGGAGACACACCATGGAGATGTGGAATGACCCCCCATATCTGACACCACTTCCTGACTTGTCACATAAAGTAACCTATCTAGATTACGTTAGGTTATAGTTTCTTCAAATGAAGAATAAGGGGATTGGAGTAAATGATCATAACATCACAGATGGGGCCCTGGGGCTCTTGTCTGGTGAAGCCCATGGCCCCCCCTCCTCAGAATAGCATTTTTAATGTACATTTCCAGTTTATCTTTGCAAGCTGTCTCTCCCATTAGTCTGACACATGGTAGACTTGTGAACTGATCAGTTACAAGACAAATCAGTTATATTAAAATACAGTCAACCTATCTATCCCTCCTTTTCTCCCTCTCTCCCTCTTTGTGTATGTGTATATACATATACATATATACACATACATTTATTCATTCATTCATTTACTTATTTGTTTATTTTTATGCTTCTCTACCTATAACCAACTTCCTGGACCCCAGGTTGAGAATCTCTCCACCTCTTTCATTGTATTGCTATAATACATTAAGCAATTTGTCAAAAGTCACACAATTAGTGTCAGCAGCAGGATTCCAATCTAGGAACTCTAGAGCCAGCACTGGTTCCACTGCACCCAGATGTTTTTAATGTGTTATTTTTCTTCTCAGTGCAGTTACAAGTTATAAGAACACTATTTGTATAAGTTTAGGGATTTTGTTAAATATTCTCTCCCCCCCCCACCTCAAATGGGCACTTCTTCACCTTTTCAGTGTATAGATCTTTGTGGCAGACTGCTCAAGTGTGGGCACCCTTTCCTAGAATCATCTTTTAAAATGTATATCAAGTGAAAAACAGGATCACAAAGGAACTTAGATTCATCATACCAAAGTATAGCCTTAAATTTTTTTTTTCTAAATTTCCAGACCATATATGAAGAGTCCCTCCCTGTGTAATGATGATCTAATCCTCCCTATCTATCAACAAGCACTGATATAGAGGAAAAACTCACTGTTCCTGAACTACCCCCAGGGACCTGCCTCCAGAGCAGCAGCAAGCACATTCATGTCTGAAGCTTACCTGAAACAAAGTGTTGGGTCCTTGCAGCTGGGCAGAACTCAGGGGGGCCACGGGGCTCAGACTGCTCCAGAAGTGAATGCTGGACAGCAGCGGGCTGGGCGTCAGCAGCAATCCATTTGGACTCTACAAAATAAGCACATTACATTCACCTCCATTTCTGCAGAAATGGATGCAATTTCCAAGCACAACGGATTCATGTTCAATATGTCAGTAAAAAAAAATCCCGGGAAGTCCATTTAAGTGCCACTGTGCGCCTAACCTAGCACAGTGCCTGACAGAAAAGGGACTATGAGCTTTTTTCATTCATTAATTCATTCACCAATAATATTCATTCATTCATAGAAGGCATTTAAATGCTCATTCATTCATTCATTCAGACTTTTAGTAAATCCTCATTGAATTGAGTTGAATTGTATTTACCAAGTGCCTGCTTGATGCTTTTCATAAATGAAGAGCAGTTCCTAACCTCTCGAGGCTTCTTATTTTTTTAGGGAAACCAAGCAGTTAACTTTCCTGAGAAACAAGAGCAGTTTTGTCTTCCCCAGAATGAATTTAACTCGAGAAGCATTTAATAAATACCTGCTGTTTGCAATGAGACTTGACTCAATGAGGGGCTGAGGCTACAGAGCCAAAACTGGCATATGTCTCTCTGCCCGCTAAAAGTTTCTCTTGGAAATTGGAGGCATAAAGCATGGACCCAGATACTTAAATACAGGATAAAAACATTATGACAATCATCTCAAAGGACTGGGGATAAATGGCAAAAGGTCTATGGCTCAAAACCTTAGACTTTTTCAAAGAAGGTATACTCTGCCTGTTGAAACAAGTTATGTCGTTTTTGTTTTTTTGTTTTTCCCTTTCACTGGGGCAATTGGGGTTAAGTGATTTGCCCAGGCTCACACAGCTAGGAAGTGTTACGTGTCTGAGGCCAGATTTGAACTCAGGTCCTGACTTCAGGACTGGTGCTCTATCCACTATACCACCTACCTGCCCCAAGTATATTGCTTTAAAAAAAAAACAAAAATCCCTTTGCTGTTCAGCCACATATGACGCCTTGTGAGTGCTTTAGGGGTTTTCTCAGCAAAGATACTGGAATGGTTAGCTGTTTCCATCTCCAGTTCATTTTATAGCATTGAGCTCCAGAGAACTTACAGTGACTAACCCAAGAACACAATATTTAGCAGTGGAGCAGAGGCTTGAACTCAAGTTTAAGAAATGAAAATTCCTTTTACAAATCACATATCTAGGCCAACAATCTCAATTTACAGATGTGGAAACTTGTTTCTCAATGCCACACTGTTTCCATAGCCTCTATCTACCTATCCCCATCCACAGTAGGTGCTAGAAAAGAGGTTCTTAACTTCAGGTGCATTTAGGCAGCTTTCAGGAGACCTATGAACCTGAATGGGGTGGGTGGGTAGGGAATTACATCCTGATTTTCTTTAACTTCAGATGAAATTTAACATTTTATTTCATTTAAAACCATGTTTCTGAGCAAAGGGTCCACAGACTTGATGAGAATGCCAGAGAGATCCATGACCCAGAAAAGCTCAAAATCCCTCTTCTAAAAGGATGTCTTGCCAGGCTGGTCTACTATGTTTGGGATTCCTCACCTTGTTCCCAAACAGTCTCTTACCAGGTTGGTTGACAAAGGGATCAAAACCATAAACCAAATGGAATCTAAATCTTTAACCCCCATTATTGTCATCCCTGCCCTATCCATGAGCTTTCAAATGCTTGGGGGAAGGGGGAGAAATGCTGTTATCTTTCCTTTCTACATCATCACCATTTTCAAATATGATTCCTTCCCCAGTATGCAGAAAACAATCTCTAGTCCCAGTAAAAGGGGAAGAGGGAATCAGTATAGTAAAACTAAACAGCCTTCCATTTGACAGGCCATTCAGTGCTCCACACCTTTCTACAAAGAAAGGATCCTGTAGATGCTGGAGACAAGGAGTCCCCCATTTTATCCTAGCCAGGGAGGATGGAAGAGAAGACACAAATGATCATTTCTGGCCATGTTCAGTTTTGTTTTTTTTTTTTTCCCCCTATCTTAAGCCAGATTCTTTTTAAGGCCAAAAATCTAGATTTCCCAGGAGAGTGAGCACAGAGCAACTGAGAAATTCTTAGTCTGTAAGCCAGTGAGAGGTTAGTAAGAAGCACTGACCCTGTGCTTTCAGCATCATTCCTATTCTCTGCAGGGAAAGCTCTCAGCCTTAGCAGCTTAGGAGCTGCTCGTGACATGGCAGCATCCCCTAGGGAGGCTCATGATGTCAATGAAGGCCTTTGTCAGCAAGGGACAGCAGCAGGTGCCAAGAGTGTCACAGATTGCATCATGCTGGATGCTTCTTAGGCTGAGGGGAGTAAAATCAGGACAAACATCCTGAGTTCTGGAGCCCTAAGGAGCTGCCAGGAGCTGAGGCTCCTACTCCCAGTTGGCTCAACTCAGACATGGAATCCGGAAGACAGGAGTAGAATACTGTCTTGGAGAGCTACGGGTGACTCATTTAATGTAGAACTCTAAGTAACCTTCCTCAGCCTCAGTTTCCTCCTCTGCAAAATAGGAATAATAATCGCATCTGTTAAGGATCAGAAAATGTAAATATTTGGTAATCCTTAAAGTGCTACACAAATACAATTTCTTGTATTCTTCTTATTGTTGTTATATGTTGTACTATTCTTATTGTAAATAGTATTAATAGTTGCCATCACTGAAATGAATTTATAATTCCTTGATGGATTTCAGTTATTCAATAAACATTTATTAAGCATACTTGCCAGACACTGAACTAATTTGTTTTGACTCAGTAGACACACCAGTCAATACCCCTCCACAAATATTCCCCCAAAGAGTTAGGTAAAAGAGGCTACAAGATGCATTGGCCCTGGACTCGAGGACCTAATTACAGATCCAGCCTCAGATGCTTACTAGTGTTGTGACCCTGACAAGTCATTTGGCCCCAATTGTCTCCAAAAGCAAAGATGGGGGGAAATAAAACCAGGGCCACAAAACTGTCCACAGACCATATATGCCAGACCTTGCACTTCTGTAGATCCCTTTTTTGTTGTTGTTTGGTTTGTTTTTTAGGAAAATGTGAGCTTAGCTTTAATCATTTGGTCACAATAATGACCAAGCTCCACTTTCTATTTCCTCCCTTCTCCAAGAGGTGGGAAAGTATACATCCCTCCCTCTTTGCAGAGTTTGGAGAATCTGCATTTGCAACGTGCATGCAATTAATCAGATGCTAAGCTATGAAGTACCTCTTATAATAGTGCCAGACACTATAACATGCTGGGGATAGAGAGATAGAAAAATGAATTATTAAAATGAATGTCTTATTCATTTTATGTATTGCTCCGCATCTTTATAACAGTAATAATACTGATAACATAGTTATGTTTGTAATTATATAATACTAACAGTAATGTAATAAAATGATTAAAATAATAGCTTGGATTTATATAGAGCTTTAAGGTTTGCCAAGAATTTTACAGTATTATTTTCTCTGATCCTCCCAATAACACTTCAAATTAGGTGTTATTTTCTTTCCCATTTTAGAGATGAGGAAACTGAAGGAAACAAGTTGAGTTGATTTGCCTAGGATCACATAGCTAGAAAGCCTCTCAGGCTGCATCTAAGCTTCATGACCCCAAGTCCAAGATTAATTAAGTACTTACTGTGTGCTTGGTTCTATGTCACATCCTGCCTTCAGCACTTTCTGGCTATGTGACTTGCATTCTCTCAAAATGTCTTATCAATTATTGGTTCTACTGAACTGCTTTTTTTTTTTATTCTTTGTTGCAAGGTTCAGAATGGAGAGGAAGAGGAAAGGTATTTTTAAAAAATTAAGAGTATTTTCACACAAGAAGGTAGTACAGTCCAAAAGGAGAGGGCTCTAGATTCATGTCACTTAAGTTTAACCACTTTGGATTTCAGTTTCCTCAAGTGAAAAATGAAAGGGTTGACCTAGATGTTCTCTATTACCAAACTCTGACACCATCCCATGGCCCTGTAACCATCAGCTCAGGAGAATGGACCATCCTTCTCAACAGTTCTCCAGATCAGCATTTGATGGCGTGCGGAAGAGACGGAGCTCGTTCTGGGCAATCGATACCTTTGGCGCCTGGCAACAGTGTTCTGACAAAGCTGCCAGGCTCTTACATGTTGATGTGTCCAACCACAAGAAGGCCCCCTCATTAATTTTTCATGGCAGAAGTATTCCGGGATCCCTGGGGTCCATATCAATGAAAAGCTCCAACCCAATTGGGAGTCTAAACAATACTCCACAGAGGGTACTCCCTCCAGGACCACAGATGGAAACTGCCCTTTCTAAGCCCAAACTGGGTGGTTTCTGGAATAGCTATGGCTATGAAGGTCACCTTCTGGTGGCTGGCCTTCTACAGACAAGCTTCTCTGGACCTCAGTGGCAAGACTTCAGAAAACAAACACACTGTCTAAACAACAACAACAAATCCAATAACAAATCAAAGCATCCAGCTGAATTAAAATGGCCCTATGGAGAGAAGATTGATCTGAGTCAGAAATACCTGGGTTCAAGTCTCATTCTGTCTGAGTGAGCCTGGGCAAGTCCCTTGACTTCTCAGTGCCATTGGACAACTCTGAGGCTATAAAACCAAGAATGGGAGAAGGGTCTTCAGTGGGGATTTCTCTATGCCAATAAAATCAAAGGTCTAAGCCAAAAAAAAATAATGATAATCATCCTTGGGATAATGTATAGATAAATAATCAACTACCAAGTGTTGTGCCAATCAGTCTGCTCATCTCTGGGGAAGTGAAAAGAAATGGTGCCTTATCCCTCTTTAAAGGGCATCTTGGATAAGCCCTGGGCCAGAGGTCAGGAAGACCTGAGTTGGAATGATCCTTCAGTCACTTAATAGCTGTTAGTCATGGCCAAATCACTTAGGCTCTATTGCCCTCAGTTTCCTCATCTATAAAATTGGGATAATAATAGCACCCATTGTTGTGAGAAAAAAAATGAGGGAGGATTTGTATTATATGAATTTAAATGAGAGAGTATTAAAGCAATATATAAATACTAATTATCATTACTATTACATTCGTGTGAATTAGGAAGGGCTTGTGATTTCTACAGTAAGAAAAACTCCATACATGAGGTACGCTGCACTTACTCAGGGCATCGTGTGAAGGATAATGATCTGCCTGGAGTCACAAAGCTAGTAAATGTCAAGAGTCAGTATTAAATCTCAGGTCTCCATTCTGAGCTCAGAACTCTCCACTTCTATGCTGAGCAACGAATGAGGTATTATTCAGTTCAGCCATTTGAGGCCATTTTTTGATAATGGGACCTAGTCAAAGTTAATTGTATTCCAATTGTATTCCAGAAGTATGTCCCGTATTCAATTCTTCATAGCATCAAAGCCCTGGATTTAAAAGGGAAAGAGGCTTTCCATTCTCCCTCCGCATTTTATAGATGAGGAAACAGGCCACAGTCACACACACAGTATGAAGTGGGATTGCAACCCAAGTTCTCCAACTGCAAAGACAATTCAACCAGCGTTTATATGCTGGTTATTTTTGTATTATGTAATTTTTATTGTATTTCATATGTATTTTTATATCTATTTTAATTTATATTTATATAAACACATCTGCCATGTTTTGGTCCCTATATGAAGTGCTAAAGATATAAAGAGCTTACATTCTTCTGGAAGGAAATATAACTTCTACACAGATCACTAAATACAAGAATAGACTAAATAAATACAAAAGAACCTAGGGGAGGTGTTTGAGTTTAACATGTGAAGTAAGTTAGAAAACAATCATTAAGCATCTACTGTGTTCCAAGCAAAAGGAAAAATAGTCCTCCAAGGACTCCAGATAGGCCTCTTCTAGGAAGGAGATGTCCTTGGTCCTTGAGCCAAGCCTTGAAGGAAGCAGAGATTAGGAAGGAGTATGTTCTGGGTATGCCATGGGGGGGGGCAAGAAAAATTGGCTGGCTGCCCTAAACAGGCCAGTCTGGCTGAAGGTCAGGCATGTAGGGGGGAATCAAGTAGGATCTGCCTGGAAGGATGTGACATGCAGAGTCAGTATTCCAAAATCTCCATCCTTGGAGGGATTGAGATTTTTGCACATTTCAATCACAAGGGAAGACACCAGATTGTAGATCTAATAAGTTGAAGAGAATGTTTTGCGTGCTTTCTGGGTTTAAAATGCTATTTGTAATATATGCAAATAAATGCAGTGATATTAACACTTGTTCTCTCATGCCCTTCTCATCCCTCTTCCCCATGAAGATCGTGTCATCTTAGAGGAGAAAACTTTAGTGTGGGAAGGTGGTAGAATCCCAAGGAACACACTTGGAGACAGAGGACCTTGGTTTGAATCTCATCTCTGATGCTTTCTACCTTGAGCAAATACCTCCTTAAGTTTCAGTTTCCCTCTCTTGAAAGTAAGGGAGTTGAACTGGATCACCACTGGGTTCTTTCCAGCTTTAAGATCATGGTACCCCGACCCTTTTACAAGAAGTCACTGAGCTTCTCTGGCTTCTGGGGGTTGAGAGAGAAGGCCTCTCATCACATAAGATTCCCTCAGCTCTCAAAAGTGAGCTGATCCTGAAGTTCCAGCTCTGTCTCTGATCGTATGATTCAGACTCGGTTTCCTTCATGCTGCACAAGAAAAGTAAGATCAAAAAGGAAAAAAAAAAGGGTGAAAATACTAGCCATGATCCATATTCAGTCTCCATAGCCCTCATTTGCAGATGGCTGTATCCATCACCAGTCTATTGAAATTGAGCCTCCATTTCTTTAGCCACTTGGATTCAGTGGCCTTGAAGGTCTCAGTCTATAATCTCACGAACCTATGAAGGCTATTTTGTCCACTGAAAGCCAGAATCCCCTCTATAATCTACTTGATTATCCAGTTATCCAGGCTTTATTGAAACTCCTCCACAGATGGTGAACTCACCACCTCTCATGGTACTTTTGGATGGCTTTAAATTTTAAGAAGCATTTCCTGGCAGCAAAACCAACCCTGAGCCTCCATAGCTTCTACCATTGCTCCTGCTGCCACAGAATAATATTTCTTCTTCTTGACTGCCTTTCTTAAAGAAAGTGATTGCCCGTCCCTTGAGCCATCACTTCTCAATGAATGTCCTAATTCCCTCAACCAGTTCTCAGATGGCATGAACTCAAAGCTCTCCGTCATCTTGTTTTCCTCTCCTCTGACTACTCTCTAATGTATCAATGCCTTTCCTGAATTGTCAGGCCCAGAACAAAACATGATACTCCAGATGGCATCTGATACTGATAGCAGAAGGACCAGTGCCAGCCTTGTTCTAGCCCAGCTCACTCAACCTTTCTTGATTCTGTGGGCAGCCAGTCTGATGAAGCTCATGGATCCCTTCCCCAAATCTTATTTTTAAATGCATGAAATAAAATGCAAAGGAAGCTAAGTATGTTAAAATAATTTGGGGATTTTTTTTTAAAGTTCTAAGGACCCAAGTTAAGAATTCCTGATCAAATGAGATAAGATTTGTAAAGCATTTAGCACAGTGCCTGGCAAGTCTAAGGCATTATATAAGTATTTTCTCTCCCTAACCCCTCCCATTTAAATTCTATGTTTATCTTAAATGGAGACTTATAACACAGCTTTTTTTTTTTTGATTGCTGTATCATTCTGCTGACTCATATTGAATATGCAGTCCATGAAAATCCCCAGATCTTTTTCAGAAGAACCATGTTGAACTATATCTCTCCCATTTCTAGCCGTGATGAACCTAAGTATGAAACTTGGCATTAATCCCTATTAAAATTTCGTCTTACTTAGTTTCCTCCCCATGTTCTAGCCTGTCTAAAGTCTCTTTGGATCCTGGCTCTCCAGTCACTTGGCTCTTGCAGATTAGCTTTTTCTTGCTTTATGTCATCTGCAAATTTGATAAGCATGACTTCCAAATCTTTATCCAAGACATTGATAAAAGTGTTAAACCATGTAAAAAGCCAAGAATAGCTCCCTGTGGAGCACTACTCTCGAGCAGGGATTTTCTTAACCTTTTCTGGATCATGGAGTCCATTAGCATGGTGGTGAAGCTTCACAGAAGGATGGTTTTAAATGTGTAAAGTAGAATTCATGTTATTACTGCAAAAATCAGTTTACTTACATAGTTATTGAAATATCTCTTTTTTTAAAAGTTCACAGACCCCCAAGCTAAGAACCTGTGCTCGAGATATCTCCTTCCAAGTTGACATTTAATAATCACTGACTTCTTTTTGGATTAAAGCCATTCAACCTGTCCCAAATCCAAACAGCTATTCATTGGCTCGTGTCACTTCTCATCCACAAGCAAATATGAGAGACTTTATTGAAATACTATATTAAATCTAATTGTAGCTACACTTTTCCTCTGATCTACCCCTCTCGAAACCATGTTAAAGAAGATGAGGTTAAATCTGGCGTGACCTATACTTAGTGAAACCATGCTGGACCTTTGTGATCGCTGCTTCCTTCTTTAGATGCTCCCTAACCATCCCTTTAATAATGTGTTTTGCTGCTGAGCCCTGGCGTCAGACTCACCGGGGCTGGAGTGTGCAGCCATTCTCTTTTCTACTTGAGAAATCACCATTTGCCCTTATTCAATCCTCCGTCTTCCTCTGAAGTCCTCTTAGAATGGCTCAATCCTAGAGCAGTACCATGATTCTAAGAACACCATCACAGCAAACATAAGCAGGACACGCCAAGAAGGGAGAATTTAAGAGCAAAAAATAAACCCAATCTGCCTTAGAAGAGTTCCTGTGGTCCTAGACCCAAAATAAAAGAATACTAGCAGGGCAGCTAAGTGGGCTGGCTCTAGAGTTGGGGGACTCCAGTTCAAATGCGACCTTTACTAGCCATGGGATGTTGGGCAAGTCACTTAATTGTGAGTGTCTCCTCCCCCCAAAAAAGTACTAGCAGTAACTGATGCACATTTCTTCTTGGTAAATCAAGAGTCCTGTGTGACAAACTGAACCAAGGCAAACTCTTGAGGACCTGGATTTAAGTCCAGAGCCTGTGATATCCACTTCATGAATGACCTTGGGTGTTGGGTGAAGTCATTTTACCTCAGAGCCCCCAGGCAGCTCTCAGAGAACAACTTTAGACCTCTATTTGAGAGAGAAGTGCTTTGTGTCAGAAGTTCCTTCATACTTGTGATAACATAGGTCCAGTTGCTATCCCCTATTTCTATAGTTGGATGACAGAGAATCAGAAAAGTCACCTCCGTAACAAAAATGATTCTAAGAAAGAACAACTTGGTAAGAAAAAGTCTAATTGTATATTGACCCTGTCTCTAAGACCACAAATTGCAGAGCAGGCACCCCACTATGTTAGGACAGGGAGTTTCCTCAGTGGAATTTCCCCACGACAATGAGATCAC
>JAJPUD010000820.1:21236-89642 GCA_023553655.1 Myrmecobius fasciatus
GGAAACCTAGATCTGGGGTTAGGAAGGATCTTAAGAGCTACCCAGTGAAGTGTGAATTAAACCCCTTTGGGGAGCCTACACTGGAGAAGTCACGAAGGTTGGGTGTGTTTTTACAACCCCCTACTCCCATGTCCCTCTCCTGCTTCCCCGCTGGCTGGCTGAAGATGGGGAGCCACACGACTGGGAAGGAATGTGACGGCACCCCTCCCTCACGTCCACACCCCACTTTATCTCATACCTAGCATATGACTTCAGCCTCAGATCATCACATCAATTGAATAAATGAAAGAAGGATGTCAGCTTTAAAGTTCCAGTGTCTAGTACGACATCACCCTTGAATCACTGACCCTGGCTTGTTGCTGCTTATAAAAACATCTTGGCACTTGAATGTTCCTACTCTGGTGGTGAATCTCCTGACTTGGTGACTGACTTTGGAATTCTGAATATGATGAATGAGATGGATGAGTCACAGGGTTTCACCTGGGGAGCGAGGTTCCACACTGGGTACCCTGTACCTGATAAAATAAATCCAGACTTCCCCCTCTACCCCCATTCCTCCAATCTCTCTTTCACGGACACACAAAATGAATCCTATTTCCAATAGCTAGGAGCACAAAGTTTAGTCAGGAAAGCTCCTGTCTTAGACCCTTGGTGAATGTGGGACTCCAAGCAAGTCCCTTAACCCCACTTCATCCTCAGTGTTCTCCATAAAATGAGGAATAATGGTCACCTACTTCACAGGGTTGAAGTAAGGATCAAATGACAATATGGAAGAAGAGGTTTTTTTAAAAAAAATTTTAAAGCACTAAATGAATGCTATTATAATTGAATATTATAATATATTATTGATGTATATTATATAATGTGTTATATATTATACATAAATATTAATTATATATAATTATATATACTATATTAATAATATACAATTATATGCATATATAATATTAACATGTTGTAATATTATGATATATAATAAATGAATGCAATATAATTTTTTGGCAAATCAATCAGGGTTAAGTAACTTGGCCAGGGTCATACAATGGCCAAGCATCTAAGACAGGATTTGAACTTAGGTCCTCCTGATAGCAGGGCTAGTGCTCTATGCATTGTACCATCTACCTTTCTCTCTCTCTTTTTTTTTTTTTTTTTTTTTGAGTTCTAAAGAAAGAACTTTATAAAATTTATAGTGCAATTCAGTTCTTACTAACTTCAGAAACTTGCGTTCTGATCTTCATTTACTCTGAACCTAACCCATGGGATGATCTGGGACACATTACTTCTCTCTCTGGGCCTCCTCTATATGGGAAAGGGGCTTGGGCTAAATGGCCTCAGGGGTCCTTCAGCTCTCACATGTTTTAAGATCACAGGTCCAGCCTTGGAAGCCAGGTGTGACATCAAGTCGGGCACCTTACCCACTCACCCAGGCTGCATCTCACTACACAATGGGGTATGTGTTGTTGTTTCCCTCCTAAAGAACGTTTTCTCTTTGAGGGCAGAGTCTGTCTTTCATCCCTGTATCCTCATTGCCAAGTACATAGTAAGGGCTGGAGAAACGTTTGTTGAATGACAAAGTGAAGAAATGAGAAGGCAAACTTCCTGTGATGCTCCGGGGCTGAAGAGGAATGGGGTTATCTGGTCACAATCTTAGCCTGAGGCATCCAAATCTTCAGAATCAGTGAGGCACAAATACCGCACAAATACCCCACCAGGACCGTCATCCAACCTGCCCCAGCCTGGTTTCAGACCATTCCAAGACTCTCTCCATTTCTACATTTTTTTTTAACTATTCTTAGAGAGAAGGAGTTTCATGGGAGGCAGTTCTATAATTGTCCAAACAGTCCTCTGGTTTCCAAACCCTCTTTATTCTGAGATGGAGAGATCTATACTATTCCCGAACCATTTACCTGCTCTTAGTTTTTTTGCTTAGGGAGAAAATACCTGATTTCAATTACATAGAAAGTGTAACATTTTGTGGCCTATCCCTGATCCTTACCCAACTGTTTTCTGTGTCACTGCTTGTTTGGAGGGACTCTGGTGAAGATGAAGCTCATCTTCCTCATGTTCACTGAGGTTTGCTTACACTGCTGTGCACATGTCCCTCCCCTCCTCTGAGCCTCAATTTCCCTCTCTAAAAAAAAAAATTTTTATTTATATAATTTATATATTTATGTTTACTTATAGTATTAATAAATAAATATTAAATTATTTATATAATACTTTAACATCTGCAAAGAGCTTTACAAATAGCATCTTATTTTATGCTCACATCAACCATAGGTGGTAGGTGCTATTGCCATCACCCCCATTTTACAGATGAGGAAACCAAGGCAGGATCACAAGCTAGTATTAGATTTGAATTTGGCTCTCCCTGAATGCACATTCATCCACTGGCTCTAAGTTTTCTTGACTCCAAGTTAGGCTGGAATAGGCATGAGAGAGGGAATCATATCACACATGAAACAGTCCTTGCTGTGCGACAGAGCATGGACTAACTCAATCCCACCTTTCATGATGTCATTGGCTTGACCTGTCTGGGCTCAATTTCCTTGTCTATAAACTGAGGAAGATTGGCTTCCTTCCATGATCTGGAAACCTGGCAAGGAGCCAGCTTCTTGGTCCATTGGTCCAACGTGTAGGATCCCAAAAAAAACTCAGAGCCCCAAGCAGATGAGAGGCAAGGCATGAAGGCTAAAAACCAATGAGCTTCAAGCTACTAAGGTCACTGGTCATCTCTGCCCTTCTAGCTCCTTACTTATAAAGCACAATATTCTCCGGGGCCCTATCCAGCTGTGAAGCAATATGCGTCTAACTGTGGCTAAGCTTATTTATTTCTAGCCCCCTCTGGCTGTCCTGAAAAGCTCTCCCCAGGAGGAAAAGGCCATCTGCCTGAGACATCTGTCACCCTGATGACTGCCAGAGCTGTTGGAATCGATCTGGCTCACTGGACCTGGCTCCTCCTCCTTCCCCACCGCCTCACATGCATTGGAAAGGTCTACAGAAATTGGGACTAGACTCAGGAGGCAAAGCCATGGGCTAGTCTTATGGCTGGACCGCTCACGCGCTGGGCAAGCTCCTTACTGCCTCTGAGTCTCAGCTCTGCCATCTGTAAAATGGGAGGAGAAAATTTTACACTACCTGCCTCACAAGGCAGTACAGGGGGAAACACCTGGTAGATTGTAAAGTGTTCAATGATAATGTAATTGCTAACATTTATATAGCACTTTAGAGTTACAAAGTGTTATATATACATATGTACATATACACATAAAGATGTGTAAATATACATATACACACCTTTTATATAGATATATATTTATGTAAATTTATATATAATTTATATAAAATGTATATATATTTAAACTTTCATTTGATATTATGCTAAAGATGACCTATTGTTATCCTTCATAATGAGGACTCAATGGTAGAAGACAATTTTCCCCAAAGAGTCAAAAAATGGCACCTCCTATGCGCCATGCACTGTGCCAGATCCAACAACAAGCATTCCCTGCCTTCAACTAGGTGATGAAATAGGAAATAGTTAAGCACTTATAAATCACTGTAGTTTTCCAGAACACTTCACAAATATTATCTTATCCACAACAACTCTGAGATATAGGTGCAGTTATTATTCCCATTTTATAGATAAGGAAACTGAGGCAGACATTAATTGTCTGAGGCTGTATTTGAACTCAGGTTTTCCTGATTCCAGCCCAGCACTTTGCATTCTGGCACCCCCTAGCAGTCTGAGCCAGGATGACAGAAGGTAGTCTCTCCAAGGCCAGACTTCATTTATCAAGGTACAATCCAGAATTTGCCCAGAGGTCTGTAGGATAACCTACTTTTGCCAACAAGTAGGCCTGGAAATAGAACCAGTCTGCTCCCTTAGCTTAGAAATCTGGCATCAGGAGAACTTTGCTGGCGTGCTTCTCGGTCCACCAGACAAGCCTAATCCCTGTTCTCCTTTCTAATTAATGGAAAACACTGAGCCAGTGTTCTTCTCCAAATATGCATCTGGCCTAATGGTGGGTCTCACCATTCATGAAAGGAGAAGGGTATGTTTTCACACCAGTAGAGAGAGAGCTCTATTTTAAAGAAAAAGAGGCCGGACTTTTTTTTTTTTTTTTTTCAAGTTTTGAAACAAATTATGTGTGGGGATTTGAAACAAACCCAAAACGAGTGGGGAATGGGTGAACAAACCGTGGTAATTATGAATGTTTCCTTTTTTGATTGATTTTTACCCCCACCTCTTCCCCTTTGAAATTACTTTGCATAGGGGGCAGCCAGGTGGCGCAGTGGTTAGAGCACCAGCCCTGAAGTCAGGAGGATCTGAGTTCAAATTTGGTGTCAGACATTTAACATTTCCTAGCTGTATGACCCTGGGCAAGTCACTTAACCCCAATTGCCTCAGCAAAAATAAATAAATTACTTTGCATACAGCCTGATTTGCAGCTTAGTGCATGGTGCACTAGACTTGGAGTCACACTAGCTGTGTGACCCAGAATAAGTCACTTTAATTCTGTTTGCCTCAGTTTCTTCCTTTGTAAAATGAGCTGGAGCAGGAAATGGCAAACTACCTCAGTATCTTTGCCAAGAAAAGCTCAAAATGGGGTCACAGAGAGTTGGATACAAATGACTTATGTGACGTGGATTGTGAGATCTACTAAGGTATGAATTAAAATCCTGTCCTGGTGGTCATGTGTCCTTGGATAAGTCACGTTCCCTCATGAATAAATGATAAAATTATATATGTGTATAAAACCATTGTTTTAAAATTTTTTTTATGATTTATTATCAGTAAATGTCTGATTTGTATGCCAATTTTATATACCTATATAGCTGGGTCCCTGTGAAAATTTATGACGTGAAAAGAGGTCAGGAGTGGAAAAAATTTAAGAAGCCCTGGACAGGGCCTTAAATCCCTCCACCTTTCTGGACAGGGCCTTAAACCCCTCCACCTTTCTGGACAGGGCCTTAAACCCCTCCACCTTTCTGGACAGGGCCTTAAACCCCTCCACCTTTCTGGACAGGGCCTTAAACCCCTCCACCTTTCTGGACAGGGCCTTAAATCCCTCTACTTTTCTGGACAGGGCCTTAAACCCCTCCACCTTTCTGAGGCGCCCAGCTTCTTCTATATGTGAAAGGGGGGTGATGACAACATTTATACTACCCAACTAACAAGAGCCATAAGAATGGAAATACATAACAGTGCTTTTCCAGTGGAAAGAACTTAGAGATTAGGTTAATGTGTTCATATTAACTTGTTAATGTTAATATGAACATATTGAGATCCCTGATCAACATCTAAAGCTGTCCCAACTTTCTATTTTCTAGGGGTTCCCCATTGGGGATCCTAGGGCCCTGAAGGCCGCATTTGAACTCAGGTCCTTCCGACTGAAGGGCCGGTGCTCTATCCTAGGCCATCTGGCTTCCCCGTGTTTACTTTTACATAAAGAAGGAAATCTCTGGGCCGGTAGGTAGGTGGCGCAGTGGATAGAGCACCGGCCCTGAGTCCAAATTTGACCTCCGACACTCGCTGTGTGACCTTGGGCAAGTCGCTTACCCCCAATTGCCTCAGCCAAAAATCAATCAATCAATCAATCAATCTCGGCCGAATACTCGATACCTCTTACTGCGGACACATTCTTCCCGACCTCCGCATTGGTTCTTCGAGCTGGCTCCATCATGGCAGCAGGAGCCGGCGCTCGGGCTCGGCTGGCAGGGAGCAGCCCCCAGAGAGGCGCGGGCGTAGGGCTCTTACCTGTGCTGTGAAGAAGGCTGGAGTGAGAGATCCCGAGGGGAGGGCCGGGCTGTTGAGGGCAATGGAGCCGAGGTCGTTGCTGGACAGGACCAGCGGCGGGGCGGAGATTTCCAGACCTTTGGGTTTTTTAGCCTTGGGGGGGAGAGATGGAGATTTTGTCTTGGAGCCCGAGGAGAGATTCAGAGGCTCCAGAGAGTCCGAATCCCGGCAGCCCGACTCCAGGAAGAGAGCTCTGGGTTCCGAAGGGAGCGGGGAGGCGGGCGACAGGGAAGGGGACCGGGAGGAGGCCGGGGAAGTGGAGGAGACACTGGCCGCGCCGGGCAGCATTAAGGAGGAGATCTTGGCCGAGACGGAGGAGGTCAAAAAGGCCGAGGCGGCCGCGGCCTCCGAGGTGGACGGCAGAGTCACCACGGGCCTCATCATGGACTTCTCGGCCTTATTAGTCACAAACCTGATGACCGTCCTGACCTCGTCCACCGGAGGAGCGCCCCCGTCCAGCGGCTCCTCCAGCTTCTCCATTTTGATGGGCTTAAAAGTATCTGGCGGGTTCTGCAGGGAGTTAATGGTGAAGGAGGAGTAGAGGCCCGAATGGATGTACTCGTTGCGGCTGGCGCTTTTGAGGGCCGTCAGCCCGTGCTTGTGCTGCTCCCGGGCCTCGGCGGGCCCCTTGCAGTCGGCCTCCTGCAGCAGGAGGCTCTCCCGGCTCAGCTCCACTGCGTGGGGGTCCATCTTGAGAATGTCCGGGAAGGAGACGAACTTGTACACGAACTTCTGGCCAATCACCTTCTTGATGATGTTCTGTGGACACAAGAGCACAGGTTGGAAGCGTCAGTGCGAGAAAGGAGGCTGAGCCGAAGCCGCCGCGTCGGGCCGCAGGATCCCAGCCAGTGCCAGCTCTGTCCCCGATGCCCAAGGCTGTCCGGGCCCTGTTTTCGTGGTGCTGCAGGGTCCTGAGAGAGGAGAGGGGAAAGGGGAGGGAAAAAGAGGAGGAGAAGGGAAAGGGAAAGGAAGGGAGGGAAAGGGAAGGAAAAGGATAGGGAAAAGCGAAGGGAAAGGAAGGGGAGGGGAGAAGGGGAGAGGAGAAGAGAAAGGGGAAGGGGAGGGAAGGAAAGGGAAAGGGAAGGAAAAGGATAGGGAAAAGGGAAAGGATAGGGAAAAGCGAAGGGAAAGGGAGGGAAGGAAAAGGAAGGGGAGGGGAGAAGGGGAGAGGAGAAGGGAAAGGGGAAGGGGAGGGAAGAAAAGGGAAAGGGAAGGGAAGAAAGAAGAAAGGAAGAAGGGGAAGGGGAGGAAAGGGGAGGGGAGGGAAGGGAAGGGGAGGGAGAAAAAGAGGGGAGGGGAGGGGAAAAGAGGAGAAGGGGAGAGGAGAGGAGAGAAGAAGGGAAAGGGAAAAGGGAAGGGAAAGAAAAAGAGAAGGGAAAGGGAAGGGAAGGAAAGAAAGAAGAAAGGAAGAAGGGAAAGGAAAGAAAAAGGAAGGAAAGGGGAAAGGAAAGAGAAAAGAAGGGAAGGGAAGAGAAAATGAAAGGAAAAGGGAAAAGGAAGGAAAGGCAATGAAAGAAGGGAAGAAGAAGGAAAAAGGGAAGGGAAAGGGGAAAGGAAGGGAAAAGGGATGAGAAAGTATGGGAAGGGAAGAAAGAGGAAAGGGAAAAGAAGGAAAAAGGAGGGGAAGGGAAGGAAGGGAAAAGAAAGGGAAGGGAAGGAAGAAGGAAAAAGAAGGGAAACAGGAGGGAAGAAAAAAGGAGAGGGAGAATCAAATCTAATTCTGCTCTATGGAACTTTTAAAGCAAGTATATAAATCTACAAAATTAACATCTTTAAAAAAAAACCTGCTAATTCTTAAAGCTGCAATTCAGAAGCATTAGGATAGACCCCCAGATGTCAGTGCCCCCTACCCTGTGCCACATCTGTTCATTGCCAGTATCTTGGGTTCTAACCCACAATTCTACCAACTTAATTCCATTGACTCCACCTGACCTCATTCTCACCCTCATAGCTAAACTGATGCCAAAAACAACTTGCAAAACTTCATGGCCAACATAAGTTGAAAGTACTCCTAAGTTTGGGTGAGTGCCTCAGAGTCAAAGGCAGGTGGTGAAGTGAAAAGAGTGCCAGAAAGACCTGAGTTCAAATCCAGCCCCAGACACTTCTTAGGTGAGTGACTCTAGGCAAGTCACTTAACCCTGTTTGCCTCAGTTTCCTCATCTGTAAAATGAGCTGGAGAAGGAAAGGTAAGCTACTCCAAAATCTTTGCTAGGAAAACCCCCAAAGGGGTCCCAATGAGTCAACACAACTGAAAGAATTAAAGAACAACTACCATTGTGTCGGGGCATGCTGGATTCTTTATAGGAGCATAGGTTTTCAAGCTGAAAAGTTAAGAAATTAGAAATGATTTAAGATATGGAGGATCTTAAATCCAAGTTAAAAATTTATAAATTTTCACATTCATTTTACAGATGAGCAAACTGAAACCCATAGGTTGATTAGCAAACATCTATTAAGTACCTACTGTTTCCCAAACACCATGCTAAGTGCTGGGATATAAAGAAAATTTAAAAAAAAAAAAAAAGATCTCCCAGTTTAGTGGAATCTGATAGATTAATCTAATGATTGGGGGGTGGGGTGGGGGAGGAGAGGAGAGGAGGGAGTGGTTCTGAACACTGCCTATGTTCTGTCCATACCCTTATGCTGCTATCCATGTACTGGTCAGACTCAGTTTCTCTTCTAGCTTAGTTTACAGTTGGAAACAGATTAGTGTGGTGGCTAGAGTTCTGGACCCAAATCAGGTACTTACCAGTTGGACCACTCAGCCACCCTGAGCCTCATTTTCCTCATTTGTAAAGAGAGGGGTTTGGGCTAAAGGTGCTCCTGGGAATCTACAGGCACTAAATTTATGAGCCTATGACTTAGTGTTTCTGTTCTCATTCATTCATTTCAATCGTGCCCAGCTCTTTATGAACCCATTTGGGATTTCCTTAGCAGAAATACTGGAGTGTATTTCTAGCCTGAGTGACATAGAAAGACCCAGTAAAAACGGAATTTTTTTTTAAAGTTGAGAAATTAGAAATATGTTTAAAAGGATTGCACATATTTAACCTAGATCAGATTGCTTGCTGTCTTGGGGAGGAAAGAGGGAGAAAAATTTGGAACTCAAAGATTTACAAAAATGAATATTGAACACAGGGTTTTGCAAGGGTCAATACTGAAAACTATCTTTGCATGTATTTTGAAAATTAAAAACTATTATTAAAAATTAAAAAAAAATAAATGAATGTTGAAAACTTTCCTTACATATATTTGGAAAAATAAAATGCTATTTAAAAAAGAAATGAGAAATGTGAGGTTTTCAAAGAAAATCAAGAAGACTTGTATGAACTGATGCAAAATAAAGAAAATAGAACCAGAACAATTTATACATGGACCATAATCAA
The DNA here is from genome assembly GCA_023553655.1 of Myrmecobius fasciatus. Lineage (NCBI taxonomy): Eukaryota > Metazoa > Chordata > Mammalia > Dasyuromorphia > Myrmecobiidae > Myrmecobius > Myrmecobius fasciatus. The sequence goes on from JAJPUD010000820.1 coordinate 30,423, forward strand.
ATAAAGGAAAATTATTAAGATTATCATGGGTCCAATCATGACTCTCCTCTCCTGGAAGAGATTAGGGAGAACAATTTGTTCCCATTTTCAGATAGAGTCAAGGAGTACCAACTCCCAGCTGGAGTTGGTTCATTTGTTGTGTGAGAGAGTATCTGTTTCAGAGGAGGTAGGCAAGTAGTAAGTAAGGATAAAGATCCTCAAAATCAATAAAACATTTAGAAAAAAAGAAGAGGTTTATATGACAGAAATAAAGCAGTTTTATTACTATCTTAAATGTAATCTATAATTTTATAAAAATAAATTATAATAGGATTCATGATTTCAAATATAATTCTCTTTTCTTCTGTTGTTTTTTATATTGAAAGACTGGTTTTTGTTAGGATTGTATTTATTACCAACAACATAAAAGACAGAAAAAGAAAAGGCTTTCAAATAGGAAAATAGGGTGGATCATGGAGGCTTCCACCATAAATAACCACAAGGTCAGGGCCTATCAGACGTGAAGTGGAATCAGGAGACAGAGGAGCTCAATGGTCGTCTGGAATATTTCATAGAAATGAATAAGGGGATACATGCTTTTTGTTGCCTGGCAACCTGGCAAGAGGTCACCTACAGCAGGCTCCACTAAGTAGCTCGACATGATTTCAGGACGATCAAATACATCTATTCTACCTGGTAGGCATTTTTAATTCCCCATTAAATTTTGATTCACAAGAAATGGATGGCTTGTCTTTATGGGTATTTGGAGAGAGAATAATGGAATCAGAGATGGGGTACAATTATGGCTCCAGAGGAAATGAAAATTCACCCCAAAGGGAATAGTCTACATTGGGGGTGGGAAAGCTAATGATGTCTTTAGAATATCATTTCATCTAAAGGTTTTAAATTGAAACTCCCTAGTGAAAAGGACCTATACTTTGCACAATTATGAATGCAGGAAGCTGCCAACAAAATTCTTCATGCCATTAATAATAATAATAATAATAATAATCCTTTTTCCTTTCCCTCATTAAAACCCAGGTGCATTTATTTCTGTTACATTATAAGTACATTCTAAGGTTATTTCATAGAATTGAAGAATCTTAGGGTTGGAAAAGACTCCATGGGTTGCCTCATACTCCTCCTGTTAGATGAAACACCATGTCTTCTACTAAATATAATATCCCACCTTCCATTTTCCTTGCATTCCCCTTTTTACCCCCACCTCATCCTCTATCTTCCTTTCCAATCTTTCCCCACAGCTCATTGTCCTATATCCAGTACAAAACAGTACAAAACAGATGTTAATGATGGTTGTGAATTGATCCAACCACTCTGGAAAACAGTTTAGAATTATCCTGAAAAGTCACCAAACTGTGTGTATTTTTTTTTTTTTTTTACTGTGTGTACTTTTTGACCTAGCTATTCCACTACTGATTCTAGATCCCTAAGGAATCAAAGAAAAAAAAGAACTCATCTGTACCACAATATTTCTAACATTTCTTTTTGTTGTAATAAAAAAAAAAAACTAGAAATTAAGGGGATGCCCTCTTGGAGAATGGTTGAAAAAAAAATATATAATTTGAATATAATGTAATACTATTGTACCATAAGAAATGATGATAATATATTGGACTACTTGCCATCTAGGGGAGGGCATGAGGGAAAGGGGGGGGGGAGAATTGGAACACAGGGTTTGCAAGGGCTAATATTGAAGAATTGTCCATGCATATGTTTTGAAAAATAAAAAGCTTTTATTAAAAAAAAAAAAAGAAATGATGATAAGTAGGGTTTCAGAGAAAGCTGGGAAGACTTGTGTGAATTGATGAAGAATTAAATGAGCAGGATTAAGAACACAATTTGTACAATCAGAACAACAATATTAAAGCAAATAGCTCTGAAAGACTTGAGAACTCTGATCAATTCAATGATCAAACGCAATTCTAAAGGACCCATGATGAAGCATTCTATCCATACATCTGAAAAAATGTGATGGACTCAAGATAAAGAACGAGACAGACATTTTTGGATATGGCCAGGAGAATTTGTTTTGCTTAACTATGAATATGTTACAAGGATTTTGTCAGCTCCTTGAGGGTGGTGGTTGTTCTGACATGTCCAACTCTCCATCATCTCATTTTGGGGTTTTCCTGGCAAAAATCTAGAATGGTTTGCCATCTTCAGCTCATTTTATAGATGAGGAAGTGTAGGTAAATAGGATTAAGTGACTGAAGCCAGATTTGATCTCATGAACATGGGTCTTTTTTTATTCCAAGCCCAGTGCTCTAGCCACTGTACACTTAGTCTTTTGTCTTTCTTTGTATCCCTAATAAATGCTTATTGACTGATTTTTTTTTAATGGGGGAGGGAAGAGAGGGCATGGGAAGAAGAAAAAATAAATACTAATTAATTGAAGAAAAAAAGTTTAAAAGGAAAAAAAAAATTTTGATAGCTGTGAACCAGTTCAACCACTTTAGAAAGAAATGCTAAGAGGGCTAAAATATGAATACCATTTAACCTAAAGATCTCACAGCAAAAACAAAAACAAAACAAAAAACAAAACAAAACAAAATAAAATAAAATAAAATAAAATAAAATGTGATTCAACCAAAGTTGGACCCAACACACTTCAGGCCCAAGACTACTTCAGAAAATTTCCATAAAGCTACATAGATAGGGAACAAGTCCCAGATCCTTCTCCCCCAAGGTTTCTTTACTCCCTTAGAATTTCCAACTTTCTAATTTTAAGCCCCAAGAAAGAAACAGATAAGTGAGGTAACTTTCTACATCTGGTAATTCTATACCCAAGGATTATCATGGCTTCTGGAGCCATTCCTGTCCTCCAGGATTAGCACTGAGATGGAAGTTAACAATTAGAACTAAAACAGAATGACTTGAAGGTTGAGGTTTTTTCCAGGTTATACTTTGGAATAGAGGCAGTGTGATATGAGAGAGCACTGAATGTTGAAAGTGTGAGTTCTGGCACTAACGATAGTAATGAGGTCAGCTCCTGGAGACTGGGTTGTCTCATACTTACTTCACAAAGCTGTTGTAAGAAGAGCACTTTATTTACCCATGAAATGGAAAAGGGCTAAAGAAAGTGTGATACCTAAGTATAATGACAGATTACTGAATCAGAAAAAAAAAAAAAGATGAATATGAACAACATGGGAAAACATGGGAAGCCTTACATGATTAGTGCTGAATAAAGTAAACACAAGCAGGAAATCAATATCCACAATGACTACCATGTAAATGGAATGAAGAGCAGCACAAACAGCACAAACTGGACACTCTATGGTTCTGATGAGCAACGTGGTCCTAAAAAAGAGATGGAAATGATCTACTACCCTCTCTTTGTTGAAGAGGCAGGTGGCTACATGTGAGGAACAATACTATTATGTTCAATTAATATACTAGTCAATTTTGCAGAAAACTGAATTTTTTAATTTTTCTCTTTTTTCATCACAAAGGAAATAAGGAAGGATATATATATATATTAGAGGCTATTGTTTGTCCTACCTTCTCAGAGAAGACTATGACATTGGGAAAGAAATGTCATGACTTGAAAGTAAACTGGATTTCAACGAGGGAAGGCTATGTAAAATCACCAGCCTCACTTTCTCCTCCAGAGCCATCTAGGTCCAGTCACAATTTGTAGATCAGGAAAATTAGAGATGGCCCCAGGTACAGTAGGAGGGCTTGGCCTTTTTAAGCTAAGGTCTGTAACAGGTCTCAGTTTGTCTGAGATAACACCCATTCAGTGATATATAGAGGCAGCTAGGTGGCAAAGTGGATAGGAAAGCTGGGCCAGGAGTCAGGAAGACCTGAGTTCAAATGTCACCTCAAGAATTTACTAACTGTTTGAATCTGGGCAAGTCACTTAATCCTATTTGTTTCAGTCTCCTTAACTATAAAATGAAGATAATATTACCTACCTCTCAAAGTTGTGAGGATAAAATGAAATAACACTTGTAAAGCATCAAATTCATTGCAGGTATTTAGCAAGTGTTTATTACCTTCCCTTTTCCCCCTCATATATCATTAAGGTTTAGAAAATACTTCACATGTTTTCTCATTTTATTTTCACAACAATCCTAGCAAGTAGGTGCCATCATTCATTTCCATTTTACAGATGAAGAAACTGAGGGGTTAAATGACTTGCCCACAGCTAGTAAGTATCTGAGAAAGGATTCAAACTCAAGACTTCCTGATACCAAGTCTGTGGACTTGGTAACTTGAAGTTACAGAAAAGGTCCTGCCCTGTATTGGGAACTCTTCATGTGTAAGTTCCCTATAGTAATAATAGCACAGGTCTAGTCTCTACTCTTAATAATAATATAATAACAATATTGTTATATAATATCACAATGTTATATAATAATATTCTTCACTGTTGTTCATATCAAGTTTTTTTAAAAATGCTCATTTGTCTTTTTTGATATTTTATAATTATATTTTGTTGAAATATCAACAAAAACTTTTTTTTTTTAAATGTGCTCAGGCATTTAGTAGACAGATTGACATCTGGTTTAAGCATCTCTGACAAACTGGGGCAGGTGATGTTTTATTTAGTTGGAACTAGACAAGAAATAGATGTGAAGACCCTAGCATATCACACTTAACATGGCCAGCACTTGACATTCATTATGGAGAAATCCCCAAACAGTCAAAATTAATTAAATGACATTAATGGATCTTGGGGGGCAGTGTGAGCAATACTGAAGTGCTGACTATGGCCTTTGGTTAGATTGCCATTATGGTTTACAACACAGGAGCCTTATGGCAGACCCTATAAAGTGATGCAAATGCTAACCAGATGCACCAGCCAACTGTGTGTGTGTGTGTGTGTGTGTGTGTGTAAGAAGTATGAGGGGAGATTAACATTCAAAGCCAGTGCTCCAGTACTTAGCATAGCTCTTATATCTCCTCTGGGGCTGGGGCTGGTACACCAGATGCTGGGAGAACACAATGTCCCATGACAGAGAAGCCCAGGGGAACCCCAAGAATAGCAAAGGAGGCAAAAGGAAGCTGGTGGTTCCTGTATGAGCAGGAATCCAGTTATTCCAGAGATCACCTGGAAAGCTGAAGTCACTAGGACTACAAATCAAAAGCAGGCTGTAAGTTGGACTGTGCCTCTGCAAACCAACAATAAAGCCACATGGCCCAACTCAAGAACACCTTTCATGTTTAGAGACTAATCATAGCTAACAGTCATAAAGCACGGGGGTTCTAAACCTGGAGTCCACATGCTGGGGGATTGTGGAGAAACTTCAGGGGGTCATGAAGAAAAAAATCTTAATTTTAATTTAATTAGCTTCTATTGTAATAAGTGTTTTATTTTAAGCAATTAAAACCATTATTAGAAAGAGTTCAAAGGTGCCAAAAGGATCAGTGACATAAAAAAAAAAAAACCCCGAAACACTAAATAGCTCTTCATTATCTTATTTAATCCTTCCAACAGCCTTGTTGTGTTATTATTATTCTCATTTTACAGATAAAGAAAACAAGGCAGACAGAGGTCAAATGACCTGTCTACAATCACACAAGTAGTAAGAGTTTGAGGGAGGATCCACACTCAGATGAAGCTGACTTCCAGTCAACTAGCACTAGAGATGGGACACCAACCAGCCCTTTTTACACAAGAGGAAAGAAAAGTACAGAGAGATGGGATGATTTATCTGCAATCACACAAGGTAGTTAAGTAATTAAGAAGTGAGGCTCAAATCCAGGACTTCTCACTGCAAAGTTGGTAAGCAGTCCCTCAGAAAGATTAATGACCTTAAGAGCAATATAAAATTATTATTAACATAATAATAATCTTATAAGAATAAAATATCATATTAATCTATAATTAATATAATGACCTTAAGATTAATAGCTTAATGATCATTTTGACAAAGTTACCACTATTGTGCCTCAATACCCATATTTTTTAATTGCTATTAAATATTAATAATGCATAATAATCATAAAGGGGGAGGAGGAGGAGGAAAGGGAGGAAGAAGAGAATAATTATGGTAATGGTGACTGGGATTAAATCTGTGGTTTCCTTAGTATAGAAGTTCCTTTTTCCAATACAGGTCAAGTAACTTTTCTGTAAATTATCAGTGGACAAAGCACTGTTCTTTCTGACTTTTATCAACAAAAAAGGCCAAATGGAGCCCCAGAAGTCCTATTTCTCCATCAGCCATCACTTTTATAACCCAAGGCCATATGTTATCATGCACAAGCAACCACCTGCAGACACCAATCCTGTTTCTAACATCTAAGAATATAACAAGCTGGCAGATAAAAGCCTGGACTCTTGTCTCCAGCTCTCTGCTCTCAGACTGAATTGGCTGACTCCCTCAGCTCCAAGGGGCTCCTTTCTTGTGGTTTACAATGGGATTCTGTTATTCTCTAGCACTGGGAAGCTGCTGCACGTGAGAAGCCAAACCAAAATTAACTAGCCCAAAATGGCTAGCTTCAGACCTTCCCTTTGCCCATAGAAATGGAGTCAGTTGTAAGCAGGGCCACGAGGAGGTCCTTCCCAGCTTTCCCTGGCCCGCTGCCCCAGCTATGTTTTAATAGACCATATGCTGGACTTGTGCTCTCCCATCAAAACCAATAGTCTGTCTTTTGGCATGCTGACTGCTTCAGATTGGGCCAAGAGCTCGAACTGCCTCCTGGCTCTCTATAAACACTCGTGGTTCTTTTTAATTTAAAATCTTCTAACGTGTTAATAAAAATAAAATAAAAAATGGCTCCCCAAATAAAATAAAAATCCCATATTTCTTCCTACTGGGTAGAAGTGCTGTTGGCTAGGAGTGGAGTTATTTTAATATAACCACTGACTTCCCTGTTACAGGGATGAGGTCTGTTTGGGGATTATTATTAACTACCTGGTGATACCAGGATTTGATCCCTCTGAGGTCTTAGTTTCCCCTTCAATTAAAAAAACAAAGAAGAGGGTAGAAGATGTGGTACTAATTTGCTTTCGTTGATAATTAGAGATTTAGAACTAGGGATACAAGCATGGGAAGGGAACAAGTTTTTTCTTTAAAAAAAAAATGAAATAGTGTTTTATTTTTTCCCTTGTTATATATGTCAAGAAAATTTTTAGCATTCATTTTTACAAGATTTTGAGTTCCAAGTTTTTCTCCTCCCTCCTCCCCTTCCCTGTTCTGAAAATTGATATAGCAGTTTGATATAGCTTATACATGTACTATCATGTAAAACGTATTTCCATATTAGTTACAGTTGTGAAAGAAGAAACAGATCAGAAGAGGAAAAAAGCTTGAGAGAGAATAAGGTAAAAGGAAAAAAAAAAAAACTGCTTTGATAAGCATTTAAATGCATCAGTTCTTTATCTGGATGTAGATAGCATTTTCCTTCCGGGGTCCTTTGAACTTAAGTTAGATTATTGTGTTGCTAAGAAGAGCTGAGTCATTCATAGTTGATCATCACATAATGATGCCGAGCTGTGTACAAGGATTCCCGGCTTCTGCTCATTTTATTTTGTATCAGTTTGTACAAGTCTTTTAAAGTTCATCATTTTTTATTGCACAATAGGATTCTGTTACATTCAGATACCACATCTTGTTCAGCCATTCCCCATCACTCCCTTAATTTCCAGTTCTTTGCACCCCCACCCTTTTTTTGTTTTTTGTTTTGAGACAACTGGGATTAAGTGACTTGCCCAGGATCACATAGTGTCTGAGATCAGATTTGAAGTCAGGTCCTCCTGACTTCAGGGCTGGTGCTCTATTCACTGCACCATCTAGCTGCCCACTCCTTTCCCCACTTTTTAGGATCTCTTTGGGATTCAGACCTAGTAGTATTGCTGGATCAAAGAGTATACAGTTTGGTTGCCCTTTAGGCACAAGGGAAGAAGCATTTATTAAGTGCCTACTATATGCAAGGCACTCTGCTAAGCACTTCACAAATATCTCTTTTTTTCTTCACAACAATGGCAGGAAGCAAGTGCTATCATTATCCTTATTTCACACTTGAGAAAAGTGAGGCAGACATTGACTTGCCCAAGGTCACATAGCTAGAAAATATCTGGGACAGGATTTGAATTCAAGTCTTCCTGAATCCAAATCCAGTCTTCTCTCCACTGACCCATTTAGCTAGGATTTTAGATTTACAGCTGGAAAGGAGGTCAACCCTCTCATTTAACATATGAAGAAACTGAAGCCTATGAAGGCTCAAAGTTACATGGACAGAATTAGGTTGATAGGATCCAGGATTCAACTCTGGAAGGGACTTTTATTTTATTTTACAGATGGGGAAGCTGAGGGAGAGTTCTCTTCTCTTTAAAAAAAAGGGTAAAGGGAAGGGAGGTAGTTATTGTATTAAGATCACAACCATGGATGACCAGAGAGTTGAAGCTAGAAGGATCATAGAATTATAGATTTAGAGTTGGAACGGACCTGAGAGGCTATGGAATCCATCCCCCACACCTGTACTGACATCCTCCTCAAATCTGTTAGTTGTGATTGTAGGATCCCTTTCAGCTTCAACAAGTTATGTTCTAGGTTACGAAATTCTAAAATTCTTCCCAGGGCTTGACATTCTCTATCCCAAGGCCCCCTCTTTCCAGTACTGACATTCCATATTCTAAGTCTTCTTCTAGCTCTAACATCTGTGTTCCAGGGTTCTGTTAACTCAGACAATCTGGGTTCTAAGATCTGGCTCTGACATCCCATGTTCCAAGGTCCTGCCAAACTCTGACTATCTGAGTTCTAAGATCTGGCTCTGACATCCCATGTTCCAAGGTCCTGCCCAGCTCTGACAATCTGAGTTCTAAGGTCTAGCCTTGACATCCCAAAGTCCCTTTAAACTGTGTCATGCCATATCCCAAAGTCTTTCCCAAAGCTGATCTCCTTTGTTCTGGTAGCTCTCATAGTCTCCGTTCTAAGGTCTTCTCCCAACCTAATATTCTTTGGTTTCTCTGGTAGTCCACATTCCCTCAAACTAGTGTCATTGTTTAGAACCCATGATGCAGTTGTATGATGCAGTTGTATTGTGCTAAGTGCTAAGAAGGCAATCATGAAACACTGCCTACCCTCTGGGAGTTTATATTCTACTAGAGGAGATAACATGTATGTATACAAACACATACATAAGGAAGACCTGAGTTCAAATCCAGCCTCAGATGCTCACTAGCTATGTGATCCTGGGCAAGTCACTTCACCTCCAAATCTACTGGAGAAGGAAATGGCGAACTACTCTAGTGCCTTTGTTAAGAAAACTCTACAAGAATCAGATGTGACTGAAAAATGACTGAACAACAACAACAATTTAGACACAAATCAAATACAAGAAAATTTGGAAAAAGGGAGCCACAGCAGCTGGGGAGGAGGTGTGGGGTAGAAATACATAAAGAGTAAAGATTAGGGGCAGTGATGTGGTTCAGTGGATAGAGCACAGAGGTTCTAGAGTCCGGAGGACCTGAATTTAAATTAAAAACAAAACTTCATCAAATAGGTCAAAGGATTTAAAGGCACAAAGGCCCATTCAGATCATCCAATCCAAGTTTTATTTTACAGGTGAGAAAATTAATTAGAACCTTCTATAAGTTACACAACACCTATCATCTCTATAAATGATTTTTAGTGTGTTATATCTCTCATGGAACTCTGTGAGTTCTAAAATATATTACTTTCCTCTCAACCTCATAACAAAACTTGTTAAATGAAAGAAAAATAGCAACTGAATAAAACCAGCCTAACTAACCCAACAGAACAAAATCCCATCAACCCCTCTGGGCCCCAGTAGGGAGGAGTTGCTTCCTGACCCAACCAGGGAGAGGTTCCCTCCTGGGAGGTAATGCTATCTGGAAGGAATCCTACTTTTTTTTTTTTTAAATAGCAAATCCTGATTTACAAGATTTCCTTGCAGTAATCTTGGGAGGCAGAAAGTACAAATGTACTTTCCCCATTGTACAGATGAAGAAACTGAAGGTCAGGATGATGGGTTGACTGCCACATTACTAAGAGGCAGAGAGCACAGGATTAAAAACCAGATCTTCTGATTTCAGATTCAGTATGCTCAACTCAGAATTGCCCATCTCATCAGATGCAAGATGCAAAAACTGACAGACAGATAGACATTCAGATAAGTAAAAGAGATGGATGAATAGACAGATAGATAGAAAATATAGATAAAATAAAATAGTAGATAAATAGAAGAAATGGATAGATAGATAAATAGACAAAAATTATTGTGCTCATCACATGATAGGTAGCATGTCATGGGATGGATCCAGTGACAGACTAGGAGCTGGAAGACCTGAATTCAAATCCTGCTTCTTGAAACATACCGATTGTGTTATCCTGGGCAAGTCACTTAACTTATCAGTACTCTAGGCAGTACTTTCAAACTAGATGTTGCAAAGTACCAAAATGCACTGCTAGAGAGTTTCCTTCCCAGTGAAATTACAGCTCCATTTTTTTTTTTTTAACATGCTAGGCCTTCAGGATACAAAGCAGTTTTGTTCTCAAGGAACTCTAGACCTTCTACTTTATCTGAGTCAATGACTTGTGATGGAAAGGGTCTTTTCCATGGTCCTTTCAATGCATAAGGCATGAGGACTTTTTGTCTCTGCCAGCTTCTCCATTCCTTAATTAAGTTTAATACTTTGCAAACGATTCAGATTTGGGTCAGTTATAGGTTAACTTTCTTCCTAATCCCTGGACAGAGCTCACACAAATTATTAATTCTGGATAAAAATAACAAACTGAGTATAAGGTGGAGGAAGAGGCCTTGTTTGAGTGAATAAAACTAACTGGGATATTGGGAGGAAGAGAAATGGTAGAGAATGGGAAGGGAAGAGATGGGATAGGATTTGAGAGAATGGAGTTGTATTGGAATAGGATATATTGGAAGGGATGGGATGGATTGGTGGAGATGGGATGGATTGAAGGGAATATGGTGGGATTGGGGGGGATGAGGTGGGATTGGAGAGATTTAGGGTGGGATGGAAAATGAGACAGTTAAGAGATCTGTCAGTTTGCCTTCATGGCCAACAGCAAACTTCAATAAATGAACCTCTCCATTTTTCCTGCCAATAAAAGCCCAGAAGCAAGAAAATCCATCCTGGCAAAACATGCATCTGTTGCGCTCCAGGCAGTGGTATGATGTAAGTGTTCATTTGGCAAGCTGGTTCAAGCTTTGGCAGCTGAGCATATAATGTGGAGATATCCTCATAAACATAGGTTTTATGGTTGATGCTAAGTCTCCAGGCCCCATTCTGGTTTCTAAGCAACAAGCCTAGTTGGGGGGGAAGTGGAATGCCAGAAAATAAATATCACAGAGTGTTAGGAGTAAAAGAGACCTTATAATACAGGATGCTGGAGCTCAGAAAGACCTTAGAATAAAGAATATCAGGGCCAGAAGGGACCTTGGAACATCGAATGGCAGGACTGGAAAGGACCTTGGAATTGTTTAATTGTTTCATTGTATTATGACCTCATTTGGGGTTTTCTTGGCAAAGACACTGGAGAGTTTTCCTTCTCCACCTCATTTTACAGATGAGGAAACAGAGGCAAAAAGGGTTAAGGGACTTGCCCAGGATCACGCAGGTAATAAAAAGATTTGAATCAAATCTTTCTGACTCTAGGCCAGGAGCTCTATCCACTGTGACACCTGGCTCTCATGGAACCTTGGAATAGAGATTATTATATCTGGGAGGTGCCTTAAAACATAGAATCTTAGGATCTGGAAAAGACCTCAGAGCATAGAATGTCAAAAGTTGAAGGGTACAAGGAACACAGTATGTGAGAGATGAAAAGGCCTTTAAAATAAATGAGATAATATTAGTAAAGTGCCTGTTAGCATAGTGCCTGAAACCCAGGAGGCATTTAATAAATGCTTGTCCATTTATTATTTATTATTATTTTTATTATTCCTCCCTCCTCCATACAATGTTGAAGTGTCAGAACTGAAAAACAATTTTAAACACAGAATGAATGGATAGATGGATGGATGGATGGATGAATAAATGAATGAATGAAGAGTTCAAGCAATGAATATTCTAACTGGGTTGATTGGTTAGCTATTGTCCTTCATTCTCGAAAATGGCATCACTCTGTTAGATCTGAGTTATACTGTCTGACTATGGCTGATCAGACCAACACGAGCTCAGAATGCTCTGCACAGTTCAGATGCAAATAGCTCCAATGAACATTTGTGGTGGAAGGAAGGTTCAGTTGTGGTAATGGTCTGAAAGTGCAGCAGCAAGGCAATGGCAAGGCTCAGTGGTCCCCTATCTTCCTGAAAGCACTGTAGTGAGATACAGTAATTCATTTTTTACATCTATTCATCAAAGCAATGTCACCAATCATGTCTTCTCTTCAAATGGAGATACCCAGACCCAAGGCTTTTGGGAAGGGACAAAGCACCAAGGATCATAGGGAAATGGAGGTTCCAAGCTTCCTTCTATGAAGCTGGGAATGGGAAGGAGTTGCAACATCAAGACAAGAAAGTGAAAGGAAATTGGCAGGAAAGTTGTGAGAAGGGAAAATCCTGGTGAGATTTTCCCCCTTTGTCTCTCTGGGCCACAGTCTCTGCAAAATGATCCAGTTGGGCTTGATGATATCTGAGGGTTCCTCTGACCTAAAGCAATTTTGATGAGTCCTGAATCCCTTGAAAGTCTGTGGATCTTATCTCAGAATTATGTTTTTAAATGCATAAAATACAACCATATAAGATTGTAAAGGAAGCCAATTATATTGCAGAACAGTTAAAAAAAAATTTTAATCTAATGGTTAAGAACAGACTCTTGTTTCTCTTGAAAAATGACTTGATTATCAAAAATAAAAAGGGAGGTGGGGCTTGATCAGGCTTGAATGGTCTCCATAAGATTGATCGAGATAATCAATATGTCAGGATTTGGGGCATTTTTCGGGAACAGCGAGGACTATGCTCTTTGCCTGCCCTCTACTAATCAATATTGGCAAAAGAAACTCAGGGCACTGGGCAATATTCCAAAAAGCTCCCCCCCTCCCCCATTATTGTCTAAAACCTTGTAGCTGTTGCAATGGGAACAGAAATTCCTAAGTATACTTGATGTGGATCAGGCAGGCCTAGTGATGGTCAATGAGTAGTTAGTTGCTTCAGCCTCTTGGACAAGGCCCAAAAAAATACTCCGCTATAGAATTTTATGGAGAATAGCATTATTCCCTGATCACGGTGATCTCTCTGTCTTCCTTCCTTCTCCGTTATCACAATAAATTGTGTTGTTGGTTAAAAATTTATTTTTCAGCGTTAAATAATTACACCCAAGCCAGGCTTCTTGACACAAGCACTCCATCAAAAGTATGTATTATTAATACTAACGTTCTTCTGTCATGACTACCCACTTAATTTAAAATGAATTATCCAATTAAGTTAGGAAGGGAAGCTTTCTACTTTCCAGGAAAATGCTCAGTCAGTGATTTTACCTTGACCATTCTTCCTTACTAATTAACAAAAAAATTGTTTCACAAGGCCTTTGCTTGGTGGAAATGAGTGATGTTTTTGTTTGAACATAGCAAGAGAGGGTTTTTGTCCCTCAGTGGGGAAAGGAGCAGCAAAACCTCTCAGCTGAAGCTTGTGCTTAGCATGTCACTGCAGAAAAGGAAGAACAGCAGCTCCAGATGTGAGGAGACACATTTTCTGCCTTTCATTAAAGATGTGGAAGACTGAGAGCCCAGAATGTTGCATACACTATTAGATGAAGTCATTATGGTTTTTCATAATTACTTAATTGTTAGGGATGAGGGATATATCCAGAAATGATTTTGATATGGAAAAAAATAAATGGAAATGAGGAAGAGAAGGAAGGAAGGAAGGAAGAAAGGAAGGAAGGAAGAAAGGAAGGAAGGAAAGAAGGAAGGAAGGAAGGAAGGAAGGAAGGAAGGAAGGAAGGAAGGAAGGAAGGAAGGAAGGAAGGAAAAAAGAAGGAAGGAAGAAGGAAGGAAGGAAGGAAGGAAGGAAGGAAGGAAGGAAGGAAGAAATGGATAGAAGAAAGGTAAGGAAGAAAAAGGAAGGAAAAGAGCAGTCAGGGAGAAGGAAGAAATGGATAGAAGAAAGGTAAGGAAGAAAATGGAGGGAAAGGAAGAAAAGAAGGGAAGGGAAGGGAAGAAGAAGAAAAAGGAATAAAGGAAAAGGAGAGAATGAAAGAAAGAAAGAATGGAAAGAAAGAGAAAATAAGAATAGGCGCAAGGGAGGAAAGAAAGGAAGGAGGTAGAGAAGGAAGAAGAGAAAGATAAAGAAGGAAGTTAGGAAGGAGAGAAGGAGAGAGGGAGGAAAAGAAAGGATATTGGTATTTTCTCCTCTCCTTACACCCACAGAAATCAATCTACCATCTTTAAGTCTATATACATAGGCTTTCCTATATGCTTGGAACACATTCTCTCCCCATTTCTACCTCAAAAAAATCCCTCTCTTCATTGAAGAAGCAATTAAGTGCTATATTTTATATTGTTTCCCATCTACTAATCCCCTCCCTCTCTCACTACCTTATGTTTATGTTTGTATTTATTCTGTTTATATTTCTCTATATGTACAAATTCTCTCCCCTGTTCTAATATAAGCCTCTTACTACTAGAGACTGTTTGATTTTACCTTAGTATTGCCAGTGATGACACAAAATAGACATTTTAAAAATGCTTGTGGATAGACTGATTCTATTTGCATTATTTTGTAAAGGTCTTTCAGATTCCTTTTGTATTTTTCATCCTTGACAGTTAGACACTCTGAGAACCATCTGTACAGTCCCAAGAGTCCCCTCCTCCACACTGATAAGACATAACCAGAGAGAAGCCAAAATTTCCAGAAAATACGGGGGAAACAGGTATGTCAGGAAGGCATCTTTATGACCTGAATCCAAACAGAAACAGCAGTTGATGCCACAGTTGAAAACCAGGTAATTATTTTCGGATCAGAAAGCAACCTCTTTATAAAGTATCATATCACCATTTCATAATGGAAACTCCAATTATAAAATCATTGAATCCCAAAGCTAGAAGACCACTCAGGGCTCAGCTGGCCCAAGAAATCCCTGAATAATCAGTCATTCAGCCTCTGCTTGACACCCCTCAGTGAGGAGGAACCTTCCCAGGCATTTTACCTCTGGCCAATCTCTCCATTAGATAGTTTTTCTTTATATTGAGTTGAAATCTTCCTCTTGTGCCTGGTTTTAGACCTCAAAGGCCAAGCAGAACAAGTCTAATTTCAATCCTCATAGTCTTGCAAACCCAGGGAATATTGCAAAACTGTAATATCCAAGTAACCAAGATTCCACAAAATTTATAGGACTCATAATCAGCAAGAAGTATCTTTGGTCAATAATGTTGGTCAATAAGCATTTATGAAGACCTATTATGTGTCAGACACTGTGCTAAGTGCTGAGAATACAGTGCCTTCCCTCAAGGAGTTCACCGTTTAACAGCCAAAGATAACTATGTATAAATAAGATTTATACAGGATAGATGACAGATGATCAAGAGAGGAAGGCACTAAGATTAATGGGGTTAAAGTAAGGCTTCTGGTTTAAGGTGAAATTTTCCCTTCTTTTCTTTTTATTTTTCTTTCTTTCTTTTTTTTTTTTTCCTTTTTTTTGGCGAGTCAATTGAAGTTAAGTGACTTGCCTAGGATCACACAGCTAGTAAGCATTAGGTGTCTGACTGGATTGGAGCCTGACTTCAGGACTGATGTTCTACCCACTGTGCCATCTAGCTGTCCCTGAAGGTCAGACTTTTCTCTGGAACTTAAAGGAGGTCAGGGAGACAGGAGGAAGAGATGGGGAACAGTATACTCCAAGCATGGAATTGTCGGATAGAGCCCTTTGTGAAGAACACAGAAAAATCAGCAGTATCACTGGATCTCAGAGTGGATGGCAGTGAGTAAGGTATAAGAAGATTTCTTCTTCTAAGTAAGGTATAAGAAAGCTTTTTATGGTCATGTTATGAAGGGTTTTCAGAGCCAAGCAGAGGATTTTATATTGGATCCTGAAGGTAATAGGAAACCATTAGAATTTATCGAATAGAGGGGGGTAGAGTCAGATCTGTGCTTTGAGGAAATCACTCCAGAAGATAAATAGGAGAGACAGATCCAAGACAGAGAGCCCCAATAGTTATTGTAATAGTCAAGACATAAAGAGATAAGGTTCTACACTGTAGTGGGTGGCGGTATCAGACAAGAAATGGGGCAAAAAGGAGAGATATTAGGAAGGTATATTAAAAAAAAAATCTTTCTCATTTGGCCAGTGTTAAAGAACTAGTGAATTTCAAGGAATACCTTTGGAACTCTAAAATCATTTTATTGAGGAACTAATAATAATAACTGAATGAATGACTTTTCAATATGGAAAAAGTCTCTTCCTCATGAACTGACTTTGAAAAATGTGATGGATTGGCTGAATTCACAAAATATAAACGTGGAGCTAATATTTAAATCAATTATTTTAATCCTCTTTCAAAATCAGTCCAGAGCAGCTTACAATGATTACCAATGTTAGTCCTTGAGCTTAAGACTTCAAAAATGCAATTGGGAGGGGAATAAGCTTTTATGTAGCCCCTGCTATGTGCCATGCACTGTGCTAAATGCTTTATAAATATCATCTCACTTGATCAGGGTACATCAGAGATAAGCACTAGTAATAATTAACTGGAGCATATAGGTGGCTCAGTAGATAGAGTGCCATGCCTGGAGCCAGAAAGATATGAGGTCAAATATGACCTCAGACCCTTATTAGCTGTGTGACCCGGGACAAGTCACTTTAATCTGATTGCCTCAGTTTCCTCATTTGTCAAATGAGCTGGAGAAGGAAATGGCAAACCACTCAGGTATCTTTGCCAAGAAAACCCCAAACTGGGTCACAAAGAGTCAGACAGGAATGAAACAACTAAATGAAAAAAAATTAACTGACATTTATTTATGAAACTCTTTGTGTACTATCTCATCCAAGCTGCCAAGCTCTCCCTTCTCCAAACAAACTCTCCCATGCTGCTGCCAAAGTTGTTTTCAAATGATGAGGCCACTAGGTGGTGCTGTGGATGAACACTGGGCCTGGAGTCTGGAAAACCCAAGTTCAAAATTGATTGTAAACATTTACTAGTTCTGCCACCTAGGGCAAGTCACTCAACAGCTGTCTGCCTCAGTTTATCCATCTGTAAAATGGAGATAATAATAAAAAATAACTCCTATTGTAGGGAGGCTGAAACATGATAATATTTGTAAAGAACTTGGCAAATTTTAAACTGTTTGTGTTATGATTTTTATTATTTTTTAAAAGTATACTCTATTTCAGACCCCTGCTCAAGAAGCTCTGATGGCTCCTTCTTACCTCTAGGATCAAATACAAACCCTTCCACTAGGCATTTAAAACCCTTGACAATCTAGTTCCAGGCTACCTTCCAGGCTTACTATATATTAATCCCCTTAACTCACTGGTCTACTCAGACCCACCATTTCTTTTCCATGTTTTTAGCCAGGTTACGCTCCATATGCAGAATGTATTCTTTCCTCATTTCTCCCTCTCAAAACCCATATTTCCCCTCCCAAAATCAATTCAAATCTTATTTCCAAGAGATCCTTCCAGGTGTGCCCTGTCAATATTTCCCTTACCCCAAGGAGACTTTGTATGTGAATGTATTTCATCTATTTCAGCATCTATAATACTTAGTACAGTGACTGGCACATAGTAGGCACTTAATAAATACTTATTGATGTATGATTTTTATAATACTTATATGTATACATATTGTTTTCTCCTACAGAATATAGAGAACAGGACTTTTTCATTTTTGTCTTCATAACGAGTGTCTGGCACATAGTAGGGGCTTGCTAAATGCTTAATAGTTGATGTATTAATTATAAATTCCCTCTATCAATACAGACAAGGAAACCAGCAACTCCTTGGTAATTAATAGTATCAGAGAACTGCCTGTAGCACTCAGAGATTAAGTGGCTTGCCCAGGGGAACACAACTAATGTGTCAAAGACAGGAATAGAAGGCAGAAATAGCCTTGCTAACTCCCTTCAACCTTCTTCCACAGGCTACTTCTTGAATAACAAATTCAGTGGTGTTTTGCTTGCCCAGTTGAGTGCTGAGCATTTTTGCCTTGTTCAACTCCATGAGAAAGTAGCCAATCCCCTCCTCTGATCTGGCTGGTCTCTGTCAAGAGTTTGTTTACCTTGTCGTAGTAGTACCGCAGGGCACGGCTCAGCTTATCGTAGTTCATATTCGTCTTGTTCTTCCGTAGTCCCCACAGTTTGGCCACTTCTTCTGCCTTAAGAAGTTTGAATTCACCATCATTGGAAGTCCAGCAGATTAAGTGCTCATGCTTCTGGTCCAGCAGCAACTGCAACAGGAACTGCCACAGCGTGATTGCACTCTCCATACCTGGAGGGAGAGCCAGGAGGCAAAGGTCAAAGAAAGCCAGCCAGTACTTGTACCCCAATTTCCAGCTCCAAGGGAATTTCAAAAGCAATTGTTGCTAGCACTTCCCCTGGGAAGACCAATGGAAGACTGAGTGGTGTTTTTGTTTTTTTAAATTGCAAATCTTAAACTGGAGGGAGCAGTAGCTAGAGTACTAGACCTGGAATTCATCCTCAGACACTTACTAGCTATATGACCCTGGTCATATACACTTTACTGCCATATGCCTCAGTTTCCCCATCTGATAAATTTGGAACAATAAAAATACCTAGAAACTGGCCCCCTCTACATTCCCCTTTTCCTGGGTCTACAGAGCAGTTGCCAGTGCTCATTGATGTAAAGGATTGATTTACTGGAAATTGTCTATATCACTAACGTTAAACATAAGCTCTGTAGTTCCTACAGTACCAACCTACCTGGGCTGTTTTGAGGATCCTAGTAGGAAGGGATTCCCTCATTTTACAGATGGGGGAACTGGCTCCAGAAGGTAAAGTGGTTTATAGGATCCTAGTCCTAAAGTTGGGAAGCACCTTAGAGACCATCTAATCCAACCCTCTTCATTTGGCAGATGGAAAAATGAGGCCTGAGGAAGTAAAGTGGCTTATTGGATCTTAGCTCTAGAGTTTCAAAGCCATTTAATCCAATCCCCTTCATTTTACAGATGGGAAAACTGAGGACCTTGTAACTATTAAATTATTATTTAGTCCCTGTTAAGTGACTTGTAACTATTAAGGCACAGAGCTGACAGTGGAACAGCTGACAATGGAACAACTGACATTTGAACCCATGTTCTCTGACTGTGGAATCCTGCCCACGAGATAAGGAGTTTTATGAACTTTTTAAAAGGACTAGACAAACGTCAGGGAATAATTTAGCCCTGTGGTCTTCGTTCTGATCCAGTGCTTTATCTTTCAGGCCATGAGAGTGGCCAGCTTAGATTGAGAAGGAGCAGAAGGAGCAGAGCAGATGGTGGTGACGTGGGCTAGGACTTAACCCAGCTGCCCTGAGAGCCCAGTAAAGCATTCTGATGGTCACCCTCCCTCCTCAGAGCCACTCCCCAGCTTCCATCCACACCTAGGAACCATAGTCCTCGAATTAAGATCTGAATCTATTGATGACTCACAGTAACTAACACCCTCTCTAGGAGGGGTGACTCACTATCTCTGGCTTATTCTTTCTAAGGTAGATAAGGCTCACAAGTTGACAGATTCATTTTTTCCTTTCCTTGAGATTACACAATCTACTCCTTTATTCAGAATCCATACGTGGGAGCCTCTCATGTTCCTCCAAACATGTACATCTACATTGCCTGAGATCCCTCTGACACATACTCCACGTGGACCAGACCACGTAATTACTGATTCACAGATAGTGAGACATCTGGCCGGGGAGACAAGAGATCCCTAAGTTCTGATATCGTGTGACCTAAGTAAGGCATTTAATTCCTCTGAATCTCACTTTCCTCATCCATAAATTAAGGGTAATGTTAATTCTAGAGCTCCCTTCTCGAATTTGTTATGAAAATCAAATGAAATGAAAGCAAAGATTGTATTGTTTTGTTGTTGTTGTTGAGGCAATCAGTTGCCCAATTTACAACTAGTTCAAATTTGAACTCAGGTCCTTATGACTTTAGTACCAAGCTCGATCCACTATATTACCGAGCTGCCCCATCCCAAAGGTTTTGATCTTTGGAGATACCAATTATCATTAATTCCCTGTAAGTTTACAAAATGAGTTATGGGAATCTAATAACTTCTTCTCACTCCTTTTATCTGACTCAGAACAAAATTACCGAATGGGGTAATGAAAGCTAAGATGTGAACAGCAATACCATATTGTGGGGAGAGTGATGACTCTAGACTTCCAAGAGCCAGTATTTTAATCCTCCCCCTTGCCACCTTCTACCCATGTGACTTCTCTGGAGCCCATTTTCTTCATCTACAAAGTACAAGTCTTAGAATCAATAGCCTCTAAGGTCCTTTCTTCCTCTGTTTTTTTTTTTGGGGGGGGAGGGAAGGGGGGAACCTCTGCCTTCTCAAAAATTATAGATTTAAAGCTATAAGATATTTCTTTTGGTAAAAATTTAAAATGTAAAATTTCACTTGTAAAATATAAACATTTTTTAAAATGTAAAATTCATTTTTATAAAGAAGGAATCTGGGGCCCAGAATGGTTAAGTAGTTGTCCAGGTCCACACAGGGAACAAATGTTAGAAGCAGCATTTGAACTCAGGTCCTCTGACACCAATACAAGTATACTTTTTACTATATCATGTTACCTCACTTAGTTTAAAATTAATTTTTAGTAAAAAAAAATTTTTTTAATGCCATGAATGATGAAGTCCCAGAAGACAAATGATCAGGATTGAAATAGCAAGAAAGATATAAAATATTCCAGTTCTTCAACTCTGTACTGGGTTTGTGTAAAGGGAAGAAATCAAAATCTCTTAGAGGGTCTCTGATCACTTATTATCCATGGCAGACCCTAGGTAGTTGGCAAAGTAGTTTACCCAGGTCTACCAGGTAACCTGAGACATTCAGGGCAGAGGCAAATGTATTTGACCTAACAGGTCTCTGGCTATTGAAAACTGTTCTCCTGTGTCCCTATTCCCTGGTCTTACTGACTTAGACTTTGCTATTGTAGACTGGGTGTAAATAATTCAAAATGGTTAACCTAGTGCCTTTATACTGGGGTCATCAGTTACCCAGCAAACCTCTTTCTTCAGAGCCTCTCTCTCAACTATCACTTCCTTATTTGTCATGTGTAGATGTGGGTCAATGATAGTAGCTGGAGAGAAAGGGATAGAAAGGGAAATAGATTTGAAATGAGAGCCCGATGGGCACCTTTGACAACATCTGAACTTTAAAACTACTGGGGATACAGAATACACACATTTATGGAAGGGTATATAAAGTATAGGGGCAACTAGATGGTGCAGTGAATAGAGTGTTGACCTTGGAGACAGGAGGACAAATCCTGCTTTAAACACTTACTAACAAGTCATTTCAGTCTGTTTGCCTCAGTTTCCTCATCTGTAAAATAAGTTGGGGAAGGAAATGACAAACCACTTCAGTGTTTTCGCCAAAAAATCCCAAATGGAGTAATGAGGAGTTGGACAAGACTAAACAACAAGGTTCAGCAGGAGACAACAATAAAATTTGAAAATACAATGAGATGGTTCAATTCATGTTCCTTCTAGCTCCAATCTATGATCTGTCATCAATCAGCAGGTACTGAGGGCTCGATACACCCTTCAAAACCACTCTCTGCAGGGCACTGAAGTACACTCAGGTGTCGCTGATATTTTCAGGGGATGCTGTAAATTCTCTCCTTTAGGATGAAGTAGCTACCAGTGTTCTCCTGGGCACAACACTTGGTTTTGGAGGCAAAAGGACACGAGTTCAAATGCTGTCTCCCACACTTTCTGTGTGCCTTTGGGCTTCCCTTCTGGATCTCAGTTTCCTCACCTGTAAAATGAGGAGGATGGATTTGATAGTTACTGGGTTCTCTTACAGTCAAAATCTGTAGTCCTATGACCCACTCCTAGGCAGTGGGGCAACATAGAGGAGGGACAAAAGCAGTCTAACCTGGGCATCTCCAGATTTTGCTTCTCTGGGTCTCAGTCTGCTCACCTGTGAGACAAGCAGGTGAGACCACCAGAAAGTCTTAATCAAATGCTCATAATTTTTTTAAAATTATTAAACATTTTGACAAGTGTATTGCAATATCATTGTTTCCCTTTGTCATTTTATGACTTTTTTTCTTTTGAAAACATAATTCTGGGAAGGCATCTATAGGAGTTCTCAGATAGTAAGAGTGTCATGGCACACCAAAAAGTGGGGGATCCCTGACCTGGGGAAGCCCTCTCAGCTCCAGCTCCATGGTCCTGCCAGGCATTCAGCAGTGCAGACATTCACTAGGTACCAAGCACTGTGCTAGGCACCAGGGATCAAAGCAAGAGCAAAAGCCGACTCTGCCCTCAGGGAGCTGACATTCTAAAGGGCAGATGATATGTACGTGGAAGGTAGACTGAGCCAGGAGACCATGGAGCAGCAGATTCTGTGCTCACAGCAGGTGGGACTGTGATCATGCCTTCTTTCCCTTGTCCTGCCTCTGCCAAGTAGCCAACCTGCATCTGCCACATCCAGAGGGCCTGCAGCCCCACTTCGGGCCTTATGACCCATTCCCCTTCTCTTCATCCCCTTCCCCTCCCTGCATGTCTCTGTCTCTGTCTCTGTCCCTGGCTTTCTCTCCATCCATTTCTCCCCTTCCCTTTCTCCCCCTCCCTTTTCTTCTCCCTTTCTCTCTCTCTCTCTGTCTCTCCTCTCTGTCTCTGTTTATCTCTGTCTCTCTCTTTCTCTATGTGTCTGTCTCTCTCTGTCTCTCCTCTGTCTCTCTGTCTCTGTCTTTCTCTCTATGTCTGTCTCTATCTCTCTGTCTTTCTGTCTCTCTGTCTCTCTCCCTCTCTCCCTTCTTCCTTCCTCTTTTTCCTCTCTTTTCTGTGTTTCTTTCCCTCCCTCTCTCTCCCTTTCTTTTTCTGACACTCTCTTCCACTCTTGCCCTCTCTGTCTCCCTTCCCTTCCTCCCTTCTTCTCTCCCTTCATTGGAAGGAGAAGAGATCAGAAAATTGCTGAGAACAGACAGACAGACAGAGCCAGAGGTTCCTGTCCAAAAGTTCATCTTTTATCCTCTGCCTGTGGTGTGCTGTGTCTACCACAAGATGGCATAAGGCAACTTACTATGGAGGGAGGATGGACCTGAATGCCAATCTCTAGTCTAGACTTAATTGTCTCAGCTTTTCCTTTTCAGGGAACCAGTTACAGATTTAGGAAGAAGCAGATCACAGATCTGGAGCAGGAAGGAACCTGGGAAGTCTTCTAGTCCAACTCCCTCATTTTACAGATGGGGAAACTGAGTCACAGAGAAGAGAAACCTTTTGCCCAAATATATTGTATCATTAACTGTTCTCTGTTCTATATGTGCATTGTCTCACTTATTAGAATATCAGAATAGGGCTTCTTTCACTCACTAAATTTTTATACCTAGCGTTTAGCCCAATCCCTGGCACACAGCAGGTGCTTAAGCAATGCTGGTATACTTATGACAGAAGATAACCTCTTTTCGTAAGGGTTTGTGCTGCAAAATGAAAGGAATCAGCAAACCTAGAGCATTACCTAGTGAGAGAGAGAAGGAAAAAACAAATCTTTTTTTTCTCTGGGTTTCCAAAATACAAAGAAAGGTCAATGTAATGTATTTCTTTTCTACTTGTTAAAATCCATACCTTAATGTCTCATGCCATCTTGTCACTAAGAATGTGGGGATACTTTTCCACATTCCCTACCATAAACTTTGAAATCAGACAATGACTCTCATGAACAGAAATCTACCACAGAACTCCCCTCTACCATATCAAAGTCCAATCACAAAGCATTTATTTAGTGTCTGACATGTGCAAGACATGAGAGAAAATTAGAAATCAGTGCATAAAAAAAATTATCTAATGAAAAACAAACATCTAAGGAAAAAACAAAACTACATGCTGTGTAATTAGGAAAATTAAGAGTGGATCTCAAGAAGAAATGAGAAAACATACTTCTCCCTCTTTTTACAGAGAAAGGGAGGGAGGGAGAAAGAAAGGGAGAGAGAGAGGGAGGGAGTAAGGAAGGAATGAAAGGAAGGAAAGGAGAGAGGAAAGGAGGGAAGGAGAAAGGAAAGGAGAAAGGGAGAGGGAAGGAAGAAGGAAGAAAGGGAGGAAGGAAGGGAAGAAGGGAGGAAGGGAGGGAGGGAAAAAGAGAGGAAGGAAAGAAAGAAGGAAGGGAGGGAGGGAGGGAAGGGGGAAGGAAAGCATTACAGCAAATCAAAGAAATTAAAAAGGATCTATATCTACAGCAAATCAAAGAAACTCAAAGGGATCTGTATTTGAAGCTGGACTTTCAGAGTGACCCAGTCCAGGACCTTCATTTTCCAGATAATTTCACCATCTGGAGGCCCAGAAGGTAGAAGAGACCAGACCCAAATCTCCCAAACAATAAAACACAGATCAGGGTTCCAAACTCTAACAGGCATTCTTGCTCTAGACTCAGTATCCCCACTACCATTCCATACCTTCTGCTGTTTCTCTTAATGTCATGACAATCGAGAATTCACCAAAAACATTTAAATATTTTGAAAGATACTTCAGTTAATCAGAAGAGAACAATTTTCAAAAAGCTGGTGATGAAGCACGTCTAAGTTCACATACAAAATTCCCATATGCTAAAATGAATGCTAAGGATTCTTCTTCTTTTTTGTTGTTGTTATCTTAAATTATTCCTTTCGTGAAGGAATTATGATTATGCAAACCCATTTTCAAAACAGGTTATAATCACTGACAGTGATTACACTCCTAAATGTTTTTTTTTTAATAAAGCTTTTTATTTGCAAAACATATGAGTGACCTTTCAACATTGACCTTTGCAAAAAAACTTTTTTTTTCCTAAGCTTTTCCTTTCCCTCCCCCAGCCCCCCACCCCTAGATGACAGGTAATACACTCCTAAATGTTGCTCATCTGACATGCTCAAATTCATAATTGTTCCTGTTCTTTTATCCCAAACTATTTAGAAGCACTGATATAGATCCCACATTTAAAAAGGAAAGTGATTTCTGTGAGAAATGCACTAGTATTGTGGAAAGGACAAAGAACTTGTTTGAGAACACTGCCTCAACACTGGCTGGATGATGGTGGGCAGGTTGCCTCTTCTCTCTGCACCTCAGTTTCTTTCTTTATGAAATTAGAAAGCTGATTAAGACTAACATTCTCTTGAAAAGGAATACTGGAGATTGCTAGGCTGGTCAGTCTTAAAGTTTTATTTGAAACACACACACACACAAAATAAAAAATATTCTTCAAAATCCAGGGTCCAACTAGGCAAAAATAACAATAATAATAATAATTAATCTTTTGGGCAAAATATCAATAACTTTTTGAATAACACCACACTGTTTCAATTATAGGCCTAAACCAGTTCTCTTTCTTTTTGAAAGTCTATATTCTCTCCAGGTCCATTAGAAAATAATTCATTGGGATCAGGGGTAATTTTTATGAGATCCAGGTTTTGTGGAGCAGGGGAAAAAGAAATAGAAAATCATGTTAACTAGAATACCTCTTGGGGCTCATGCAACAATGAGATCTTGGGTTCTCCTTCTAAGAAATATAAGCTCTGTGAAGGCAGGTAATATTTTTTGCTTAGTTTTGTCTTTTTAATGTTCACATTTGGTATGTAATTAATAAATACTTGTTAATTGATTTTCTGACAGAGCCACACTGTCCCTAACTCTTGGCCTATAGGGATCACAGCATTAAACCAGGGGTTTTTCTCAGCTTATATACTATTTTGATAATTCTATTTCAACATAAAATTAATTTTCTTTGTAATACTATGTATTTTATTTTATGCATTTAAAAACATGATAGAAAAAAAAAAAAAAAGATTCCAAAGCTACAGTAAGCTGCCAAAAGAGGCCCAGGCCATAGAAAGGCTAAAAACTCCTGGCTTTCGACCAGAAGGGCCTTTTTGTTGCTGATCAGTCATTTCAGACACATCTAACTCTTCATGACCCCATTTGGGATTTTCTTGGCAAAGCTAGTAGAGGACTTTGCCATTTCCTTTTCCAGCTCATTTTACAGATGAGGAAACTGAGGAAACAGGCTATGTGACTTGCCCAGAATCACACAACTAATAAGTGTCTGGGGTTGGATTTGAACTCATAAAGATGAATCTTCCTGACTCCAGGTCGGGAGTTCTATCCACTATGGCACCACCTAGTTGCCCCTAAAAGTCTCATAGAGTTTAAGAGCTTTCAAAGCTCATCTATCCACTATGGTGCTCCTGAGCTGTCCCCTTAAAGATTGTATAGTCCAACTTGGTTATTTTGCAGAAAAGGAAACTGAGACATGGAGAAGTGAGGGGACCTTAGAAATCATCTAGATCAAGCCCTTCATTTGTAGTTGAAGCAACTGAGACCCAGAGAAGTAAGGAGATGTAACTAAAATCACACACAGTCAACTAGAAGAACTGGAATTCCAACTCAGATCCAAGCCCTAAACCAGCATTCTTTCTGACTATCACTGGCTGCCTTTGGCTATTCCTGCTTGCTCCAAATACACCTACATCTGGAGACCAGGCAGGCAGTGGGGATCTAGGGATTCTGTTAGTTCACTCCCTGCCTGGAACTATTGGCCAAAGGAAACTCCCCTATCTGGAGATCAGGCTTCTGGCTTCCCCTCCAACAGTCTTTGTGTTTGCTTTCCCCCCCCTCAGGAGCAGAGCCAAAAACAAAACAAAACAAAAAACAATATACACAATGATTACAACAATATAAATGGAAAGAACCAAACAAAAACAGTGAAAGTGAATCTAATGAAATTATAAAAATTATGTAGGACTCAAATGAAGAAATATGAGAAGATATTCTCAACCCATCCCTTTTGTGGGGTTGTAACCTTTTCCATTCATTTTCAATGTATGGATCAATTGTATTAATTTTTTTCCACTTTTAATCTTTAAATTTTTGATGATTTTCATATGGGATTCTCCGAGAAGAGGAAAGAGACTGGAAATAACTATGATGATATAAAAAAAAAAAAAAAGAAAAGACAACATCATAGCAGCACTTAGAAAGTGCTTTAAGGTTTGCAAAGTACAAATATTTTCTTGTTTGACTCTTGAAATGACACTAGGAGGTAGGTGCTATTATCCCCATTTCACAAATGAGGAAACTGAAACAGACAGGGATTAAGTGTCTTGCCCAAAGTTACAGGGCTTGCAAGTGTTTGAAGCTTGATTTGAACTCAGGTTTTCCTGACTCTGGGTCTAGTACTCTATCTATTGTCCTATAGTGCTGTCTCTTGTTCACTCATTCAGTTATGTGTCTTCCGGACCCCTGTGGATCAATGTTCATGGGATTTCCTTGGCAAACATACTGGACTAGTTTGTCATTTCCTTCTCTAGCAGATCACCTTTTGTCAAAACTCTCTACTATCACCTGTCCATTTTGGGTAATTCTATACAACATGGCTCATACTTTTATTGAGCTATGGACGCTCCTCTCCCCCCACAAGACTGTGATTCAGGAGGGGAGCTGCTTTTAGAACCAATTTTTTTATCTTTTACACTAGTTAGCACATAGCAGCAGTCAATAAATGTTTCCAGAATAATATTTTTAATGAGGGGAAAGAGCCTTTCAATTCTAAATCTGATCCTTCTCCCAAGAGAAAGATGAGGGACTATGGGTACAAAATGCCACATACACTAACAGGGTAATTTTATTAATTGCTTTCTTTGTTATAAGTGATCATTTAAAGGATAAGAGGTTTATCAGGAAATAAGTGTAGTATCAAAATCATCAATAAAACTTACACAAATCACCAACTCCTTCAAAATCATGACTGACCTCTAAAACATTTTCCTTCTCTTTCTAGCAATTGAGGAGAATTATGTCCTAGGTAACCATAATAATAGAGGCAAAATGGCACAGTTGATAAAGAACCAGCTTCAAAGACAGGGATTTGTGTTCAAATCCTGCCTTTGACATAGCCTTAGCTCTATAACTCTGGCTAGGTCAATTCATTTCTATATGCTTCCTTAACTGTAAAATGAGGTATTTGAACTTTGAAAAGTTACAATCAATGAATGCAACAGCCAACATTGATTCCAGGGGAACAATGATGAAAAAAATTACTCACCTCCTAACAAAAAAGTGACAAACTTCAAAATGCAGAATGACAGACATTTTTAGATATGGCCAATGTTTCATTTGATTGTTTTTGTTTAATTACGTGTATATCTTACAATTTCCTCTATTTCATCTCCCAGTTTTTGGCTGGGGGAGATAGGGAAAACAAATGAGGGAAAATAAATGCTTGGGGAAAAAAGTAAATGTATGTGTATACATTTATATACATATATATTATAGATATGTATATATGCAGATGTATACATATGAACACATGTATATATTATACATGTATATATACATGTATACAAATGTGTGTGGTGTATATGTGTGTGTATAAATATGCACACACATGCTCAGTAACTTCTAAGATCTCTTCTAGTTTTTAAATCTATGATTCCATGCTCTATTCCCTAGAGACTTAACACTCTATGTTTTAGAAAAGAGACCAATTTGCTATGATTGATGAAATCACAGGTCCAATTTAAAAAATAAAATCCCAACCCATAAGAATACTGTTGTCCATTTGTAATCATAAAAATATTCATCTCTATATAACCCATTCTTTGAAAATATCAAACCAAAGTTTTATTGGGCAGTTAAGGGAACAAGAGCAAGACTGATCAAAGCCTCTATATGGTCACCAAGCATCCCAATACTAAGTCTGTAACTCATTATCGTCACACGGGTTAACCACATCCACCTCCCTCATATATCACTATGCCCATGAAAGAGATTTGGAAGTCTTGGCCAGGGAAAACGCTCGATTAACTAACTGTCTTAAGACGGGAACCATTTCTTGCATGACCAGGGCAGCTGTAAAAGCTTCAGGCTGCCTCTGTCTCTCTTACCTCCCCTGGACTTAAAGGGAAGCCCATGCCTTGCAGACCCTTGAAACAGATGGATTGCCCCTTTCCGGACACCCTAGGGTTACAGATCTGGCTGGATCACTCTGTTATTGTTTTTGTTCAATGGCGTTGGTTCATCTGTGCTTTGAGTATCCACACGCTGGCCCCAAGAGTGACGATGGACATTGTTAGCATGGGTCCCCTCCTTGTTAACTTCTGGCTTCCTCTGTTTCTGCAGGTTGCAGTTCAGGAAACCGGAAAATGGGCCACAGGAAACCTGGGGCCTCTTACATCTGTCCCAGTTTGTAATCACTGCTCTGGTTTGATTTTGCCTGGTGTCTCAAGTTTGGTTTAACCCCCGAACCCGACAACGGAATGTAGCCAGTCTGGCTTCCTGGACAAAATCGTTTGGATTTTTTCTATCCCCTAATCCCCTCCAGAAAATTACTTTTTACTTTATGTAACAAAGCCTCTTATTAAAGATAGGGTCTGTAAACTTTTTTTCCCCTTAATAAGGGGAATCACTGAATCTCGGGATAATTGGTTTCCTTTGCAATCCTTTATATTTTACTTCACACATATGAAAATATTATTCTGATTCAGTATCCAGAGGCTTCACTAAATAACAAGGGGGATCCATTATACAAAATGATCTGTAGATCTTGTCCTTCAGACAGAAGAAAAATTTACACAATGACTACACCAATGAAAATGACTATGCACAAATGAAACTGAATACTTCCTTGAAGTATTAGCTAAAATTCCACCTTTTATTGAAAGCTTTTTCCAGACCTCCATAAAGCAAGTGCATTTACTTTGTTGACTGTCTCCCACTAACAGCAGGGATTATCTTTTGCTTCTTTTTGTGGATCCCTACCTTAGTTTACTGCTTGGTACATATTAGGCACCTAAAAATGTTTATCGATTCATTAACGTTGCTTGTTCATAATTGTTTGCATGTTGTCTTCCTCATTCCACTGAGGACAGGAACTGTCTTAATTCTCTTTCTTTGTAATCCCAATTGACCGGCACATAGTAGGTGTTGACTAAATGTTTCTTGAGCTATTGGTTGATAGATCTTGATCTTGATCTATTGATTGATTCATCCTTCACATAGCTTGTTTGTTCATAGTTGATGAACTATTAACTCTCTCATTAGATTGTAAGCTTTCTGAAGACAAGAACCATCTTTTGCCTATCTTTGTATCCCTAGCACTTACACAATGCCTAGCACATAACAGGTACTCGATTGCTGATCATTTATATATATTCATATAAATACATTTTTTTTTGCTGAGGCTGCTGTTCTATCCACTGCACCACCTAGCTGACCCTCATCATTCATTTTTGGAAAAGATCAATGATATAACTTGCTGATGTCTTAATGTGTGTGTGAATTGGATTTAAGTGAGACAGAGCTAGGCAAAATCATCAATCTTACTCTCTCCTCAATCATGGAAGATCAATGGCAAGACAAAGGTAAAGACAACTGGCTATGGCCTCGGATGCAGTGGATGACCATGGCCTCTTTAATGGCTGACCAAGTTATAAGGGCTTCAGCTGCCTTCGTAGTCATTGGAACAAATTGTTCTCATCTGCCCATTGTCCCAGGGCAAGTCTTCCCAGGCTTGAGGTAGATGTTCCCCTAACTCACCAACAGGTTGGAGGCCCATCAGTAGCCCCCAACCTGGTTTAGCTTGTCTGCCGAGATAGTTTCCACCAGGACTTTGTTTGCTTCAGATGTTTAATAAATGTTTATTGACCGACTGGAATTACAATGACCAACCTTGGGCGCAGAGATGAAGTGAGAAAATTCACTCTTTTCTATTCAGAGGTGGGACACTATGGGTATGGCATATGACATATATTGTCAGAATGGGTAGATGGATTGATTTGTCTTACAGAGCTGCTCTGCTTTCCTTCTCTATTTTTTATTCTTGTGTTACAAAGTAGGGATGGATAGATGAGTAAGGGGAGGAAAAGAGTTATATTCAGAAACAAAGGTGATATAAAAATAATAGATATCAACAAAAAATGTAAAATAAAGTGATATATTAAAAATGTCACCAAAAAGATCAAAGCTTTGAAACTAGAAGGGTAACTTAGAGGTAATGTAGTCCAACTTTCTGGTTTTACAGATAAGGACTCTATAGCACAGTGACCCCAAGTGACTTGTCCAAATAGTCACACTGATAGTTATGTTTCAGTGGTGACATTTGAATCCAAGACTTTCTAGCTCCAATTCCAGCACTTTGCTCACTAAGCCACATTGGTTTTCCTCCAGTTATTCATGGTTGTCTTCCCATTAGAATGTGACTACTTAAAAGCAGATACTATCTGTGTTTTTCCCCAAGAAAGCTTTATAAACGAATGTTCTATTCATTCGTTCCAAAAACTAGAGTCAATAAATATTTATTAAGCACCTACTATGTGTTAGACACTGTGATAAGCACTAGGGAAACAAAAGGAAGCAATAACTTCTAGAGGACATTTTTATCTTTCTAATACCAACATTAATCACTAGAAGGAAATTCTGAGAAGAAAAACAAACAAACAAACAAAAACAATAATGATCCAGAAACAAAGAAATTAAATATAGCTCTCTCTTCTTGTCAGAGAGATGGGAAGCTACCAGGGCAGAAAACTGCATACACTGTCAGTCTCAATCAGTCTCAATCCCTATAAGCATTGGTTTTTGCTTGATCATTTGAACAAAAAAGGGTTCGATCCATCTGAGGGCAAAAGAAGAAAAGAAAACAATCTAGAAATGATAGTGTTTTACATAAATGTTACAGAGACACCAATAATCCTTTTATTTAAAAAAAAATTAAAGGTAATTCTGCTTGGGAGATTATGAAACTGAAAATGTCATTCATTAGACATGATAGAACAATGGAGAAATTCCCAGTAAATGAAAATTCACAACTGATCAAAATAATATTGGGCAATTGAGTTTTTGTTTTGGGGAGGGGCAGTATTGAACCTGTGATTTCCTTAGTACGGGGAAAATCCTAGTTTTGGAAACTCTCTCCATGATGATTCAGTCTCTCAACTTACATCCTTGAGAGAACTGCTTCAGAGTACTGAGAGCTTTAATGTCTTTCACTGGATCACATTGCCATGATGTGAAGACTTGAACTCAGGTCTTCTCAAGTCTAACAATGGCCTTCTATCAACTATTGTATTTGGTCTAAAATGAATCAAACAGAAAAATCACATGGACTTATTATTTTAACTTAGTTTAAGCACTAGATAGGGATAGAGGTCCTGGGTTCAAATCCCAGTTCAGTTCCTTAGTATTTTGTACCTTGGGGAGTCACCTTTCCTTGTCTCCATCTCAACTCTTTGTTTGTTTTTTTGGCCAGGCAGTTGGGGTTAAGTGACTTGCCTAGGGTCTTAGAACTAGTTAAGTGTTAAGTGCCTGAGACTGGATTTGAAATCAAGTCCTCCTAATTTCAGGACCAATGCTGTATCCACTGTGCTACCTAGCTGCTCCTTATTTATTTGTTCCTTTGTTTATTCATATATCCCTAATTAATTAAATTATTTGCAAGGCAATTGGGGTTAAATGACTTGCTCAGGATCATACAATTAATGTGTTAAATGCCTGATGGAATAGTTTTACTGAAAAAAAAAATTTTGTCTTTCTTTTTTATTCTTTGAGATGAATGGATAGATAAGGGGGAAGGTCAGATTTAGAAAAGATGGTATAAAAATTAAAATTTGAACTCAGGTCTCCAATCTCCTCAACTTTTAAACCAGGAGGTTTGACTCTCTGGGTCCTAAGGCCTTCTTCCTACTCTGATGATAAAGACCCTGTATTCAGTGGGATGATTTGCCCATGAACAACCCCCAGGAGCCCTCAGCTATAATCTATCAATGATTACAACCTGTGGTTCAAATAAGGGTCCCCAAAACATCCTAAACATAAAAATGCCCCCCCCAATCAAAGGGAAAGTGTGTAACAGTGGGAAGAGGGATGGATTTGGAGTCAGAAGGACTCATCTCCCCCTACTCCCCATGGCTTAATAAGAAGGTCATGTGACAGTGGATTCAACAATGCTAGTAGTAGAGTAAAAACCTGGGTTCAAATCCCACCTTGGATACAGGTTAACTATCTGACCCTAGGCAAGTCACTTATCTCCTTTTACTAGGAATTTCTTATCTTCAAAATGTAAATAATAGAAAAGTTTGTTTTTTTGTTGTTGTTTCCAAGGCAAGTAAGTATTATGTGTCCTGACTCCAGGGCTGGTATTATATCTACTGCACCATCCAGCTGCCCCCAGTTCTTTTTTTTTTTTTTAATATCATCTATTTTTTATTGCGTTTTTATTTATTTGGTTCAGTATTTCCCAATTACATTTTTATCTGTGTTGAGAGTTTTGTAGGAAGTTCCAAAGGCCAAATGTTTAACCCTTCTAGATTAGGTTCTTTCTCAGCTTTCAGTCATATCATCCTATGAACTAAGATATACAGAAAAATAATTAATATTAGTAAAAGGTTGAAGAACTATATTGCCACGGAGAGGGAAAAAGTAACAACAAGAGGGCAGAAGACAGGAACTGAACCAAAATGGTGTTGAAGTTTGCCTTAAGTGCTTATCCCCACAAATACAATCTATGTTTTCTCTATCTTTTCCCCATCTTCTCTACCCAAGCCCATGATAGTGCCTAGTGTAAAGTAGAAGCTTGATAAATACACTGCCCCCAGTTCTTGAAAGGGTCCAATGAAAATAATGCATGTAAAGTGCTTTGTAAATTTTAATATAAATATTAGCTAGGATTATTAAGATCCTAGACAAATTAATTCACCTCTATGGGCAAGATGGCTTCTAACACCCTTCCAGTTGTTAGTTCATGATCCTTTGAAGGACTTTACATAAATTGACTTATTTGATCCTCGAAAAAACATTTGTGACCCATGCTGTTATCATGTCCATTTTATAGATGAAAAAACTGAGACCCAAGTGATGTGCCCAAAGTCACCTAAGTTTGGTTGTTGTTCAAGTCATTTCGGTCACATCCAACTATTTGTGACTCCATTTGCGGTTTACTTGGCAAAAATGCCGAAATGGTTTGCCACTTCCTTCTCTAGCTCATTTGACAGATGAGGAAACCGGAGGCACACAGAGTTAAGTGACTTGCCCAGAATCACACAGCTAATAAGTGTCAGAAGTCAGATTTGAACTCAGAAAGATAAACCTTCCCGACTCCAGGCCGAGCATCATGTGCATCTTGAGTTGCCCCAAGATGCCCTATGGTGTCACCCAACTGTCCCTAGGTAGGAAACCCTAAGTCACATTTTAACTCGGGTCCTCTGACTGAATTTTAAGATTATCGACTTCCATTTGGAAGAGATTTCAGAGGCCAGCCCAGCCAATCTCTTTGGTTTCTAGGAATGATAAACACTAAAGCTCATAGAGAGTAAACCAGTCACCCAATTGTTGCTCTTCAAGGTAGGATTCGAACTCAGGTTTTAGAAGTAGCTAAGTATCCCAAAGGATGGAGCAGCTGGGCTTGCCTCAGACACTTACTAGCTATGTCACCGGGGAGAAATGTGCCTCAGTTTCCACATCAGTAAAATAAGTTTAACACCCACCTCCAAAGTCTAAAATGAGATAACGTTCGTAAAGTGTCTTCTAAATATTAAAACGCTATTATCATATCAGCCCTGAAGTCAGGAAGTCCTGAGTTCAAATCTAGCCTCAGACACTT
Organism: Myrmecobius fasciatus; assembly: GCA_023553655.1. NCBI lineage: Eukaryota > Metazoa > Chordata > Mammalia > Dasyuromorphia > Myrmecobiidae > Myrmecobius > Myrmecobius fasciatus. The sequence continues at coordinate 65,091 of JAJPUD010000820.1, forward strand.
AACACATCCTAGCTGTGTGACCCTGGGCAAGTCACTTAACCCCAATTGCCTCAGCAAAAAAGCAAAACAAACAAACAAACAAACAGAAAACCGCTATTATCCGTAAGCCAAATCTGACTCTAGCTCCTACAGCAGGATGCCTCTCAAGCTACAGTCACCGAGTGCCAAACATCAGAGGGGAAACCGGAGAGCCAGATGTTAGCTCTCTCCTTGGACGCTCCAGTTCTAAAGGGGTCCTGCCAAATCCTCAAGCATCTTACTCATCCCAAAGAAGGATTTTCTGTTGTAACAGTGGCTTCATTCTTCACTTAGGAAAAGGCAGGCAGATCTGAGAAAAGCCTAGTTTTCAGTTCTGCTGGCAATGAAGGCCTCTCCCTGCTGGGAGCCAAAGCAGGAAATTTCCTTGTTGGTTTCTGGTCCGGACCAAGCGGTTGCCCTGGTTCTGCCAGTTTGAGCCTGGTGTGGGATGGCCGAGAAGACCCCAGTGCTCGGAGAAGTATCTCTGTACTGGTTTGCATATTTGTCCATGCTCTACTAATATCCTACAGGAATGAGTCAGGGCATGAGAAAAGGAACTTCCTCATCCCTTTTCTGCAGACGTAAGGGACTATGGGTGTGGAAGGCTGAATACGCTCTCACACTTGACTGATGGGAGAGTTTTGCTGAAGATTTGTTTTTTCTGTCCTTTTTATTCTTTGAGATGGATGGATAGGAAAGGGGGAAGGTCATATTTAGAAAGAAAGTGATATAAAAATTAAAAAGCAACACAATTTTTTAAGAAAATAAAAACATAAATAAAACTCTGGCCGAAGACATGGTAGATGTGGTAGTGGCTACTGCAGTAGTGGGAAAATGGCTAGAGAGCTACGTGACTAGAACTGGTGTCAGGGTTAGGAAGATCTGAGTTCGAGTCCTTCCCCTGATACATACTGGCAGTGTGATTGTGGATAAATCACCTAACTTCTCAATTTTTGCAACTTTCCAAGAGCATAGGTTATATATAAATGCTGATTTTCATTGGGAAAGAGAATGGGAATACTGACTACACTCTCAGACTTGACTGATGGGATAGTTTTGCTGAAAAAAAAATTTTTTTTTCTGTTTTATTCTTTGAGACGGATGGATAGAAAAGGGGGAAGGTCATATTTAGAAAGTGATATAAAAATTTAAAAGCAACACAATTTTTTAAGAAAATAAAAACATAAATAAAACTCTGGCCAAAGACATGGTAGATGTGGTAGTAGCTACTACAATAGTGGGAAGCCACCCGGCAAAATGGCTAGAGAGTTACGTGACTAGAACTGGTCTCAGGGTTAGAAAGATCTGAGTTCGAGTCTTTCCCTTGATACATACTGGCAGTGTGATTGTGGATAAGTCACCTAACTTCTCAGTTTCCACAGCTTTTCAAAAAAGTATAGGTTATACATGATATAGTAAAAATGATTAAATAGCTTTTAAAGTTAGGCGTAGGTATTAGCTCCCTCATACCGTAAAAGGGTATCACTGTACTTTCACCATACAAACAGTATAAGTTAGTGATCCTAACTAAGGGGATAGGTAATTTTATGAAAGCAGTGATAAGAAAGTCCTATATAATCAGGTTTACTTGGCATTACTTAAATTTAAATAGATTGCCACTTGCAAGGATAAATAAGTTTAAATATTTAAATGAATTAATATTAAAAGTTCTTCAATTAAATACTTTGTTTATATTAATTTAGTAGTTTAGCATTAGCGAAAACAACTGGATCTTTCTGCTGACAACTTGGGTTGTATGAGTGAGTTATGCTTAAACGCTTTAAATCTAATGTTTCTTGTATCTGCCACACAATGTTAGAACGTTACCTTCAAACATCCTCCTGCAACTTCTCAAGCTGTACTAAATTGATACACCTTGAAGTCTGACTCTGTGCTAACAGAACTTCATTTTAAGTAGAATATGGTTTTAATTTTTGGTAAACTGCTGAATTTTATTTTATTTTATTTTTTTATTTTTTTTTTAAACTGCTGAATTTTAAAGAAAGTTTTTTGGGGCCACCAAGTAGTTTGGATCATGTAGAGAATATATATTGTACTGAGGTAATTTTGTGTTTACATTTGTATGATGTGACATAATAGATGTGAATGTTAATCATTGCTTGATAAGTTGTTTAAATTTTCAAGAAAAAGAATAGAAGTTATATATAAATTCTGGTCTTCATTGGGAAAGAGAATTTCTGCAATGGGAATTTCCCATATTTGTGAAATCATAGTTCCAGGAAAAATAATTTATCATTATCATCATCAGCAATCTTATTCTCATCTTTTTTTTCATAAAATTCAAATAGAAATAGTTCTAGACTACGTTGCTATCCTGTCATAATGATTTTATATTTAATGTTAGAGGTAGTTAGGTGTTAGGGTGAACAGAGCAGCAGATCTGGTATAAGGAAGACCTGAGTTCAAATCCAGCCTCAGACACATACAAGCTATGTGAACCTGGGCTAGTCATTTCACTCTGTCTGCCTCAGTTTCCCCATTAATAAAATGGAGATAATCATAGCAGCTACCTCTAAGTGTTGTGAGGATCAAATAAGATATTTATAAGGTGTTTTGTAAATCTTAAAGTACTTTATAAAGCTATTACAATATAATATCAATTATATAACATATCAAATTAGATAATGATAAATAATATGATAAATATCTAGTAACATAAATTATTATTATACTATCATAATAAAATATTACTAATAATATTCTATGGAATCCTGGGCAGATAGATTAAATATCTGATTTTTGTGATTGAATGAAACTACTAATGTTGCAGTAATTAGCCTCAGAGCACAGCATGGCATCTTGAGATCTGGACTTGGAATCAAGTCAATGGATACTCAGGTCCCATTTCAAAGTGGAGAGAATACTTGGCCTACAATCAGGAAAACTTGAGTTCAAATGTAGTCTCTGACTTCTTCCGGCTATATGACCCTGGATCAATCACTTAATGTCTGCCTCAGTTTCCTCATTTGTAAAATGACTTAATTACAACACTTATCTCTCAGGGTTGTGAGGATCAGATCATGTAAGGTTTGTGGGGCATTTTGTAAACCTTAAAGTGCCGTATAAATGCTAGTTTTTGTTGAAATGACAATGATGATGATGATATTATCTTTGACACACAATAGCTGTGTGACCCTGGTCAAGTCACAGCTAAAACTAAAAATAACTGAGCATGAAAATGTTTAGGGAGTAGATACTAATTCAAAAGTCAGTGAAAGTCAAAATGGTCCTTCCCCCAACACACATTAAGAACACATTTGGTCTGACATGAAACAATGGTGGCTTTTCCATCTCCAAAAACTTCAATATTTCCTGACAGAGCATCCTCCAGCTTTTTTTCCTATTGTGCTGAAACTGTAAAAACTTTCTAAATCGGGACTTCCTCCTATTATACTGGAGAGGCGTCTTTCTGGGAAGTGCCCCTCAGAGGCAGAAGGTAGGAATTCCTGCAGCACCACCCAGTGGAAACATAAGAAGGGAAAAAAAAAATTAAAAGGAAGATGTGGCTTTTGTTTTCAGGAAAGGAAAAGAAAAGAAGCCTCTAGCTCTCCAAAGTAAACTTCCAAATGTTCCAGTTTTTCCACTGATGGACATTAATAACATCATTTGCTTCAGAGACCTAAGATCTAAACCTGGAAGGGAAGTCAGAGACCATCTAATCTCACCCCTTCATTTTACAGCTGGGGAAACTGAGGCAGTCATGCACTGAATTTGTCTGACGACCACGGATAAGTCTCAGAAACAGAATCTGAACTCCACTGTTCAAGGCCCTAAGCCCAGCACACTAGCCACTAGCAACTATGACACACGCTGCTTCATAAATGACCTTTCCCCGATTGAATGTAAACTACTGGAGATCAGGAACCATTTTATTTTGTTCTATTTCCTGTGACTAGCACAGTAGTACCTGACATGTAGCAGACACTTAACAAATGGTTGAGGTGTGACCCTGGACAAGTAATTTGCCTGTTTGCCTCAGTTTCCTCATCTGTAAAAATGAGCTGGAGAAGGAAATGCCCAACCATTCCAGCATCTTTGCTAAGAAAACCCCAAAAGGAAGTCTACAAACAAACAACAAGAAAAAATGAACTGATGGATAGATTGAGGTCAGAAGTGGGAAGGTTTGCCAGATCTTCAGAGTCCAGGTACTCCACCTTACTTCTTGAAAACCATTTCCTCCTCTTCTTTTCTCCAACTCAACCACACCCACCCACCCATTCCTCTGGTGTTTCCCCAGTATACACACAAGTGCACATGTGTACACACACACACATACACACAGAGTATTCATATTCAGAGAAATTCAACTTCAGATTGACACACTTTGGGGATCCAGGAGACAACCACTTTGCAAATGGAAGTTCAAGAAAATCAGGGTGTTGCACCTCTCCAGTGCCAGCAAAAGCCTTGGGGGACCAGGAAGTAGCACAGCTGTCTGTCTATACTCTGAGGTTGAGAACAAAAGGCATTAGTTCCTGAAAAAAAGGCAAATTACACATTTACCTTCCCTTTCCCCTTGTCCCCAGCTTTAGTTCCTTCCTTGGTCCCAGGGGAGAAAAACAGACCCGAAGGCATCCTGAACCACGCTAAGACATTTCTGTCCAAGCCAAAGAAAGAGCTACCTTTCACTGCTGGCCAGATGCCAGTCTCAACTCTGCCCATCCTTCTCCTGAGACAAATGTGTTGTTCCTGAGGCTTTTGAAAAGAGCTTTTTGGCTCAGCTCAGGAACAAAAAGGTTTCTCTTTGTCAGTAATTCAATTATCCTCATGACACATCACTGCATTAAGATTGTCAGGGATTGGAGAGAGTGATAAGAAAAACTCTTCTCCTACATTCATGTTTTCCTCCAGGGGAAAGAAAGATCATCAGGGAGCATGAAGTCAGTTTCATAACATGAAAACTTGATTTCTCTCTGTTCTCTCTAATCTATAAAGGACAGCTTTAATAATAATAATAATAATAATAGCTAACATTTATATAGTACATACTATGTGCCAGGCACTGTACCAAGTACTTTATAATTATTTATTCCATTGGATCCTCACAATAGCCTTGGGAAGAGCTATTATTGTCCCCATTTAAAAAATAATAATAATAGTAATAAGTGACATTTATATAGCCTCTACTATGTGCTGAGCACTGTACTGAGTGCCTTACGATTATTACCCCATTTGATCCTCATTCAAAAACAGTCCTGGGAAGTGGGTGTTACTATTGTCTCCATTTTAATAACAATAATAACTTACATTTATATAGCACCTACTATGTGCCAAACACTGTACTGAGAGTCTTACAATCATTACTTCATTTGATCCTTACTCACAAAAGCCCTGGGAGGAAAGTGCTACCATTGCCCCCATTTTAATATTGATCATTGACATTTATATAGCCCCTACCATGTGCTGGGCACTGTACTGAGTGCCTTACGATTATTACCCCATTTGATCCTCATTCAAAACAGCCCTGGGAGGTGGGTGTTACTATTGTCCCCATTTTAATAATAATAATAACTCACATTTATATAGCACCTACTATGTGGCAAACACTGTACTGAGAGTCATATAATCATTACCCCATTTGATCCTCACTTACAACAGCTCTAGGAGATGGTGTTACCATTGTAACACTGTACTATTGTGGCACTTACTATGTGCCAGACACTGTATTAAGTATTTTATAATTATTATCTCATGTGATCCTCACAACAACTTTGAAAGGTGGGGGCTATTACAGATGAGGAAACTGAGGCAAACATGTTAGGTGACTCGCCCAGGGTCACAGGGATTAGAAGTGTTTGAAGCTGGATTTGAACTCAGATTTTTCTGATGTCAGGTATGATCCTCCAGCTATTGTGCCATCTAAGTTCAGTTGTTTTCTCCATTTGAAAATCCATAATCTTAGCATGCTTTTTTAACACTTGATTTGTGTGTCTGTGTGTATGAGAGTGTGTATGTTCTTTTGTAACAAAACTAAAATGGAAATATATTTTGCATGACTCTATATGTATATTCGACATATTATTTGCCTTCTCAAAGGGGGAGGAAGGGTGAGATAATTGTTATTCTAAATTCTAAAACATCAATATTGAAAAAATTTAAATGTAATTTGGAAATATTTAATGAAGTAAAAAATTGGAAAAAATCCACAAACCTAAATATGCAACCAAATTATTAAAATGCTTGAACCCGATACCATTAGTGCTACCTATCCCTTCCTTGCATTAATAACATTAATCCATGCTAATATTTATAAAGCACTTTCATGTTTGCAAAGTAAATATCATTTGATCCCCATAACAATCCCAGGAGGTAGATGTTCTTTTTTATTACTATCCAACAAAGGAGGAAAATGAGGCAGAAAGTACTGTGCCAGTGACTGTGCTAGTCACACAGCTAGTAAATATCTGAGCAGGATTTGAACTCAGGTCTGACTGAATTCTACACTTTACTCAATGGGCCACCTTTTGCTCTTGTTCAATCTTATCCAACTCTCTGACCCCATTTGGGGTTTTCTTGGCGAAGATCTTGGAGCGATTTGCCATTTCCTTCTGCAGATAATTTTACAAAGGAGAAAGCTGAGGCAAACAGGATTAAGTCACTTGTCCAGGGTCATACAACTAGGAAGTATCTAAGATGTTCTGGTCCCAAGTCTGGCGCTCTATCCACTTCCTCATCTAGCTATGTCAAAAACCTATTTGAAATGTTCCTTCTTGAGGACTTCTACATATAAAAATATTTTATAGTAATTTTTTTGTGTTCTGGAAATGAACTGCAAATGATGGGGGTATCCACTAATTGAGGAATCTCTAAACAAATTAGATTATATTAACATAATAGAATACTACTTGCTATAAAAATGATAAATGGCATGATTTCAGCAAAACCTGAGAAGACCTATCTGAATTAATATGGAATACAGTGAGTAAAATCAGGACGATGATAACAAAACATTGCAATAACAAACAACTTTGAAAGATTGAACAACCTTAATCAAGACAGGTAATGAAGAAGGCTCCCCATCTCCTGAAAGAAAAATGATAGACTTGGGTTCTGATTGAGCCGTCTATATTTTAGATGCAAACAACAGAAGAATTAGTTTTTTCTTAATTTCTCATATTTATTAAAATGTTAATTTTTTTTAATGGAGGGGAGTAAGAGGAAAAGAAAGTAGACTTTGGATAATTTAACTAAATCAATTTTTTTTTAAAGGAAGCATTCATTTTTAATATAGTCACGTATAGCCAACAATAGTTGGCTAATCTCAACATCAAATAGAAGCATTTTAATCTCACTAAAACTTAAGTACATATACATATTCAAACCTCTATAAGTTATAGGTTTAATATTGAGGAGGGTAGTATGTGTAAAGACAGCTAGTTCTATGAAAAGAAGACCTGAGTTCAAATCCCTAATTGGATGCATACTATTTGATGGATCTTAGGCATCCTCCCTAGGCATCAATTTCCTAATCTGTAAAATGGGGAATTAGATCATATGACCTCTACAATCCTTTCCAACTTTATGTCAATGAAAGTTTGAAACACGGACGGGATTTGTCTGCTAATGGCTTAGAGAGGGAGTATCCAAATAACGGAACTACTATAAATAAGAGATTTGTAAATTTCAATATGTTCTTCTCAGACTTAAAATTGGCCAGACTTTCCTATACCCAATTTGAAGCTTTACGTGAACCCAACTTTTGACTAAAAATCCCTGGGTTCAAATCTTGCCTTGATCAAAGCAAGTGGGCCCTATAAGTCACTTCACTTTTTAGCAGCTTAGTTGAATGACCACTGGTCAAAGATAATGTAGAAGGCATTCCTCCATAAGTGCATATTGAGTTAGAGTCCCCTTCTGAAATCCCTTTCTATCTATAGTCCAAGATTCTAGCCTTGACTAAAGCAATGGATAAAGAACTGGACCCAGAGTCACGAAAACCAGAATTCTGCCCCTGATACTATGTGATCCAAGGCAAACCCTCTAATTAAAACCTTAGTTCCCTCGTCTATAAAATGGGGTAATGATATTACCACCTCCCAGGGTAATCAAGAAGATCAAATGAGATCATATTTGTAAAATCATTGGTAAGCCTTAAATCCCCATGTGAATGCTCACTAAGTTGATTCTACCCACTTCTGAATCTCATTTACACCAATAAAATTGTGGGAGGAAAGGGATAGGAAACAAAGTAGAATCTTTCAATCCTTCAGGCAATTTTCAAAACCATGAGTTAAATTGCTTATCTGTACAATTATTGGGATTTTCTTTACACTGAGGAAAAAGTAAAGATAGAAGCTCCACAAGCAATTACTCTTGTAAACAAATGAGGAAGCTTATGAGGCATTGGGCATAACCAAGAGAATGTGACCAGTGAGATAGTATGTTTTTGGATACTTCTTTTAAAAATACCTTTTAAACAGTATTTTATTTTTTCCAGTCATATGGAAAGATAAATTTTAATATCCACTTAAAATTTTTTTAGTTCCAAATTTTCTCCCTTCTCTCTCCTTCCTAAGATGGCAAGTAATTTGATATAGGTTATATATGTGCAATCATGTAAAACATATTTCCATATTAGTCATCTTTTGAAAGAAAAAACAGACCAAAAGAAAAAAAAAAATTGGAAACTTTTCAAAGCACAAGCAACCATCCCTCTGGAGAGGTCCTCCCACTGTGAAATACTGTCTACTCTAGCCTTTGGTATTCTGTAACTTTTTAAATTCCATTGCTATTATGTTATTATAGTATATTATTATGTTGTTAGATCACAATATTTTATATTGTTATTATATTATAGTAAAAGTATATTGTATTCTATTATGATACTTATCTTGTATTACATATCACATATTATTTTGTATTCTTTTTGGTTAAAATATTTCATGGCTTAAGTTAATTTAAAATGAAGTTACACAGCCAAGTATATAAATCTGGGATGTTAATATATTCACCTCAGAAGGGATATATAATAAATTGTGAATGTTCATTCTCCAAAGCAGCTTCATCTGGTGTACATCTGTAGCATATTTTAACTGTATAGAGACTTTCACAGTTTGAACTATACAGTTAAAATATGTCCATTATATCTTTATTTTCTCAACATAAATATAATTCAGATGTCTACAAGTGACTAGGAAATCTAATCGTTCATCATTTATATGTGAAAAGCAAACTCTCTAAAGCAGTAGTATAGTTTTTTTTAAAAATCTGCTTTCTTAGAAAGTTAAACTTTAAACATGAAGAATAAATTTATAAAGAAAGATTGTTAATAATCACTTGAAAAATACCCATTCGCACAAATTAACAAAGAAATGAAAATGACTCAGGTTCTACCACTCAACCATAATACCAGCAAAAATCACATAATGTAAATGAATCAATGAACCAACAAATGAATGAATGAAAAAGTTACAAGCAGTATGCTAAGCACTGAGGATAGAAAAAGTGAGATAATCTTTTCTCATGGAGTTCATACTCTATTTGGGGTAGTAATGATGTAAGAAGCTTAGCATTGGGACTATTATGGAGAAACAGATTTACTCATTCATTGCTAGTAGAATTATAAACTTGTAACATCTTTAAGGAAAGCAGTTAAAAAGCTATCAAAATTACTACAGTCTTTGACCTCATGAATTCACGGAGGGGAATGTAACAAAAATATTTTTAAAATAATTAAAAAAGAAATTTCTGATCAAGAATTTCCTAGTGACTGTATTTGTGAGAGAGAGAGAGACAGACAGACAGACGGAGAGACAAAGACAGAAAGAAAGAGAGAGACAGAGAGATAAGGAAACCAATTGTCTGACAATAAAAACATAAATAAACTGTGGTACCTTAATGTATTGGAATAGTATGATGCAATTAAGACAACAGGGAGAGATCTAAAAGTCATTATATTTAAAAAACTGAACTGTATTAATTTAAATGTAAGTGGTTGCTAAATAAATTTAATTAGTTATATTGATATTCAGTATTATTATTATTTTTAAAGAATATGAAGTAAAAAAAAATACCAGAAAAGTCACTTTCATTCCCTTTAAATAATAAGAATTGCCACATCACACTTCCTTGAAGGGGACCCTTTTAAAATATTAGGATGCTTGTCTAGGCAACTATCGGTTATTTCTAAAAAGCTTGTTTTAATTCCTGATGGGATGTAATTTCAAAATAAAAGGATTCTTTCTTAGTGCAACAATTTATTTCTCATTCTTAATACATATTTTTCTAACTAGCAAACAAAACTTATTGAGCATATAGACAGAAGAATTGCTAAGAATTGATGTGTTTGTTCTGCCTCCAGTAAAAACAACAACAATGGCTAATATGTATATAACTACTAAAGACTAGGTATTTTCATAAGTGCTTTACAATTATCTCATATGATCCTCACCACAATCTTAGAATGCAGGTGCTATTACTCCCATTTTACAACTGAGGAAACTGAAGTAGACAGCTGTTAAATGATCTGCCCAGGGTCATAAAACTAGTAAATGTCTGAAGCCAGATTTAACTTGACTTCTTAACATGAGGTCTTCTTGATTTAAGGTCCTACAAGAACCTGCCCATGCTTTCTTGTGGAACCCATATGAGAGCCCTTCTTGGAAAACATGAGAGAAACCAGGCCTGCTTCCTTTGCCTTCCCTACAAATGCCCAAGATTTTTTTAATGCTCTGTTAATCTATCTAGTCCTGTTTTGGAACATGAGGTAAAACCTGCCTCTTCTCCAAGGATGGATCCCTGGTATAACAACCCGTTGCATCTACATGAAATCTATACTCACAGCAACAGATCAATCATTCAGCCATTCATTCTGTCTCAGATACTTAGCATCTGTGTGACTGGGCAAATCACTTAATTTTTTTCTGCCTCTGTTTCCTCATCTGTAAAAATGAGAGGGAAGGAGCAGATGGCCTCTAAGGTCTCTTCTAGCTCAAACTCAATGATGGACCTACTATATGCTGGGCATAGCACCAGGTGCTGGGAGTATAAAGACCAATAGGAAACCACAGATTTGGCTAAAAACCACTCTATTTTGTTCCCATCCTATCTCACAAGGTGATGTAAAAAATGTTATATAGAAGAGACCAAAACCTGAGTTCAAATCCTACTACCAACACTTAGCAGGCTCGTATCTGAAGAAATGAAAGGACTCTCCAAGACCTTAGAGTCTGACATCCTCTACCATCCCCTCACCCATTGACAGAAGGAACAAGGGACAAAGAACTTTAATAACTGGATCATTAGGATGAGATAAGAGAGTCAGGATTTGAACCCAGAACCTCTGACTTCAAAGTCATTGCTCTTTTTTTCTATATAATAAGGAACAAGTCACCTAACTTCCAAGAACCTCAGTTTCTTTATCTGTAAAAGGAAGATGAAAATACTTCTCTTTTCTTCCCACTCCATTGTTATTCAGTGGTGTCCAATTCTCTGTGACCCCATTTGGGGTTTTCTTGGCAAAGATACTGGAGTATTGGCCATTACCTTCTCCAACTCATTTTACAGATCAGGAAAAAGGGTTAAGTGACTTGCCCAGGATCACATAGTGAATATCTGAGGCCGAATTTGAACTCAGGAAGATGAGTGTCCCTCACTCCAGGCCCAGCATTCTATCTACTGTACTACCTAGCTGCCATTCCATTACAGAGTTGTTATAAGGAACAAATAATACTAATCAAAACAACAACAATAATAGCAAGCATTTATATAGTGTCTACTATGTTCCAGGCACTGTGCAATTATTTTTTCACTTGATCATCACAACAACCCTGGGAAATAGGTGCTATTATTATCTCAAATTTTACAGGTAAGGAAATCAAGCAAAGAGAAATGAAGTAGCTGTTCGAGGATCACACAACTAGCAAGTTTCTAAAACCAATTTTGAACTTGGGTCTTTCTAACTCCAAATCTTGTACTTTCTCCATTGCACCACTGAGATCAATTCCTGCCTTAGGATAACATTGCAGATCATGATGTCAGCTATTAATATTAAATTAAAAAGTATTCGTGCAAGTTGTTGTCTGTCTTTGGTTCTCGAAGAGGACCATGACAATTAGGAAGGTGATACTATGGTACTCAAGTGAATTGGATTTAAGTGAGGGAGGGCTGTGCAAGGTCACCTGCCTCATTTTCTCCTCCAGAGCCATCTGGGTTCTGTGGTCAGATATAGATCAGTTTGGCTGAAAATGTCCCTGAAAGAATTGCCTGAGGGTGCACCCATTCAGTCATCTTGATTTACATCTTGCCACTGAACCCATTTAGCTCTGAAGGGGAAAGTGAGGCAGGGGACTTGCCCAGTCCTCCCTCACTTAAGTCCAATTCACTTGCATGTCATGAGATCACCTCCCTGATATCGTACTCCTTTTTTCCCTCCCCCTTCTCTTTCCCTTCCTTTCCTTCTATCCTTCTCTCCCTCCCTTCCTTACTTCTTCTTTTCCTTCTTCCCTCCCTCTCTCCTCTCCCTCCTTCTTTTGTCCTTTCTTCCCTCCTTCCTTTCTTTCCTCCCTCTCTCTCTGTCTCTCCTTTCCTCCTCTGTCCACATAAAATATCATATCCTTACCAACAGATGCTCTTAAAAGCAAATTTTTTTCTCTTTTGCACCCCTGAATCCTCTCAAGATATCTTGGGGTTTACTGGCTAGATTTCTTTCTTAAGGATCATGCCTTAAACCAAAACCAATCTGATTCTTTTTGGTCACCAATAGGTCCTAGGCCAAGCTCCATTTAGTCATTTTGCATGAATATAATATATGTAAGTAATTCAGAGAAACATGAGGCAATCTGCAGTACCCTATGCACAACAGTCCCCGCAATGCCTACAATGATATTAATAAAAAGGAAATTAAAAAAGGAAGTGGAACATCAATTGAAAAACTGATAATGGTCCTAGAGAACAAATAACAAAACAGATCTCCACTCCACCTCGCTCTCCTGGCAAGGGCACTCTCCTAGGCACTTGGGAGACCAATATAATTCATTCATTAATTTTTTATTTGTTACAAAGATTCAATTCATAAGAGGGAAGAGCAGGGGAAGAGAGGAGAAGATGATATTCAGAAAAAGCAACAAGAGGGAGGAAGGAAGGGAGACCACTAAAACTTAAAAAAAATAAAAATAAAAAAAGAATAAAAAGTACTACTTTTTTCCCTACTTTCTTTTTCTACATCTTATTTCCTCTTGGTGTAAAAACTTGACCAGATAATGTATGGGGTTTTTGTATTTCAGGTTTAAAAAAAAAAAAAAAAAAAGGACAGAAAAAAGGATGTGGCCAAGAAAAAAGCAGATGGGGTTGTTGTGGCTCATCATGATTGAAATCACAGTGAATCAACAATTCTCCAGGGAAGTGACAAGCAAGCTTACTGGAGTTGCAACACTCTACTTACTGTCTCTTGTTCAATCTGTTACATCCTAGACTTTCCCTCCCAAGAATTTTATGGAGTACTCTTTCTCCACTCAGTTATACTGTGGACTCCTTCTCTATAGCATCAATCAATCAATTAACAAGCATCTAGGTAGTACCTATTATGTACCAGACACGGTAGCCAAAAATGATAATAATAACCATCAACAGTCCTTGCCCTCAGTAAGCCTACATTCTACTCTTAAGAGTCAGGAGGGAAGCAATGGGGAAGCAGTGAGGAGAGAGCCCTGAAGTAAAACAGAAGGTTTAAGATTATACAGATTTTTAAGAAAGACTATTGGTAAGGGAAGGACCAAAGGAATAAGGTTTTCTAAAGAGCTTATCATGTACCAAGCACTGTGCTAAACGCTAAGTAAGAATTTTTAAGAATGGTAAAAAAAAAAAAAAAAAAAAAAAATGTTCTGCAGACTAGTGCCAGTATTTGAGAAAGAGACCTAGATAGTATTTTTAAGAAATAAAGTGATTTGGGGTGGCTCAGTGGATAGAGTCAAGAAATGTGACTTGACACTTAATAGCTGTGTGACCTTGGGCAAGGCACTCAACCCTTATTGTCTCATCAAAATATATATATTTTTTTCTCAATTTAAGAATTTTTTAAGATCGCAAGGAACATTCTACATCTCACTGAAACAAGGTTGAAAATTATTATTACAGAGTCTGAGAAAAAGGTCTCCCAATATCCTCTAAGCTTCTTGAAGGCAGAAACTGTTATGCATGCATGCTTGTGAATGGGCGTATAAATGTACATGTGCATATGTGTTTATATATACATGTGTGTATGTGTGCACGTGTGTATTTTTCCTGTCTATAAATACACCCAGTAGCAAAGTGACTGACATATAATAGGTGCTTAATAAACACATTTCTTTCCTTCATATCAATGCTCCAATTATCAAAGGCAAGATCAATCAACCAACCAACAGTTACTTGGGCATCCATGATGGTCAGATTGATTCCATCCTTGGGGGTAAAGGTATTAGACAGACGAATTGAAATCCAACCAACTCCTTGAAACAAGTGAAAAAATGTGTACTCAAATGTGATCAGATGCCAAGCATATGCCAAGGGCTAAGGAAACAGTGATGGTGAAAGTTATTTGCAGATAACTTTATCATACAAACTTTATCTGATCTACTCTGTCCTATCTAGGGCTTTGGAAAGAATAATCACAAAGATTTCCTCACTATCAATTCTGGTGGATTATGGATAGATAGCACATAATCTCTAAATTAATGATGAGGATGACAACAATGATAATAATCATAGCTAATGTTTATGTAGCATTTATTATGTGCCAGGTACTAGGCTAAGTGCCTTACAAATATTATTTCATTGATTCTCACAACAATCCTGGGAGGTAGAGGGTATTTTTTATCCCATTTTATGGATCAATAAACTAAGGCAGATAGCAATAAAGTGTGTTGCCCAGAGTCATCCAGCTAATAAGTGTCTAAGGCCAGATTGGAACCTAGAGATTCCTAACTCCAAGGCGAGAGTTCTATTCCCTGTGCTCCATAAATGCTGAATATATGATAAGGACTAGACAGTCTGAGATTGATTAGCTTAACTATAGTATTTTCCAGTTGGGTGAGTGTTCCCTGAATAACCAATTAAATGAAATAGCCCTTCCTAGTATATAAGTGACATTTCTATATTATTTTTATTGCACAAATGAATTAACAAGCATTTATTATTACATATGCAGCTAGGTGGTACAATGGATATCACTAGGTCTGGAGTCTCAAAGATCTGAGTTCAAAATCTAGTCTTAGAAACTTACTATCTGGAAGATCTTGGGCAAGTCCCCTTAACCCTATTTGCCTCAGTTTCTTTTCTGTAAAATGGGGATACATTAAAGAAGGAAATGACAAACAGCTCTTTCTTTGCCAAGAAAACCTCACAGACAAGTCCATGAGGTCCCATTGAGTCAGACATGACTGAATGACTGAACTATTAAGTAGTCTTGCACTGGGAATACAAAGAAAAAAATTAAGTGATCCCTGCCCTCAAGAAGCTTACATTCTAAGAAGGAAGAAATCATATACATGTAAGTGTATACAGTACAGATCCAAAAAGAATACAAAGTAGTTTAGGGAGGGGATACATTAGCAGGGGGAGCAGTTTTGTGATTGTGTATCATTGAACTCTACAATCTTGATCAAACAGAAAATGAGTATCATTTCAAAGGCAATGGAGAGACATATGGTAGGTGAGGGTAAACTACTATACATTACAAAAACATTAGGAATAAATCAATATCAACCAAAAAATATGATGGAAAAACATGAGCTCGTCAACAAGCTTAGTGTGAGGTGCAACCATGTGATGTTCAGAGAAGGGGAGGAAGGTGCTTAGCACCTTGATAGAATCTGTGGACAAGTATGGGAGAGCATAGACAACAGTTCCATGGCATGGAAATGCATGAGTAAATTTCTATTAAGAGTGTTTGGAGATCTTACCAAGCTTTGGAGAACCAATTGCTCAGTTTTCCTCAGGAGTATGTATATCTTAGAAATCATCAAATGCTATAAATCATATCTGATTTATTGATGGTCTGGACTTAAGATATACAGAAAATGCCAATAATGCAAATTAACTTTAAAGGCATATTGTGATGTTTAACATATATTAGATTACTTGCCATCTAGAGAAGGAGTTGGGGGAAATTTGGAACATAAGGTTTTGCAAGGGTCAATGTTGAAAAATTATCCATACATATGTTTTGAAAATAAAAAAAAATAATTAAAAAAATAATTTAAAAAAAAATAAAATTTTAAGTACAATTGGCCAAATGGGGAAAAAAAAGTATATTGTGAGAATGTTGTTTTATTCCAGAGAGCTGCTTGCCATAATTTACCAGCACAGCACTGGTGCCAAATTATCTTATTGTTGGGAGCGGCTTTACCTCATTTGGACTTCACAGTAACACTCATTTTACAAAGTATGAAGCTCCTAACATCAGATGGATGCACGTCATGCTAACTAACTTAGTTGACAATATCTTCTTTTTCCATCATGTTTTTTGTTGATGTCTATTTACCCCTGTTTTTATGTGTCTTTCTCTGGGTGATTTCCTAATGTATAGTAGCTTACCGTCACTTACTGTGTCTCTCCATTGCTTTTGAAGCAATATTGATTTTCTGTTCTCTCAAAATTGTAGTTCTATGACCCTGTCACAAAATCCCATCCCCTGCTAATGTATCCCTCCCTAAATTGTTTTGTAATTTTGTTTGACCTATTCTGTGTACAGTTATATGTACACATTTCCTTCTCTGTCAGAATATAAGCTTCTTGAGGGTAGGGATCATATCACTTTTCTCTTTGTATCCTCAGTGCTAGACTATATAGATGCTCAGTCATTCAGTCATGTCTGACTCATTGAGACTCCATGGACTTGTCTGTGATGTTTTCTTTCTTTTTTTTTAAATTAAAGCTTTTTGTTTGCAAAGCATATGCATGGGTAATTTTTCAACATTGACCCTTGCAAAGCCTTCTGTTCCAAATTTTTCTCTCCTTCCCCCCACCCCCTCCCCTAGATAACAGGTAGTCTAATACATATTAATTATGTTAAAATATATGACAAATCAAATATATGTGTACATATTTATACAGTTATCTTGCTGTACAAGAAAAATTGGATCTACAAGAAACAAAACCTGAGAAGGAAAACAAAATGCAAGCAAACATCAACAGAAAGCATGAAAATGCTATGTCGTGGTCCACACTCAGATCCCACAGGTGTGAGGTTTTCTTGAGAAAAATACTAGAGCTGTTTGCCATTTCCTTCTCTAATGTGATTCCATTCATTGTACAGAAGAGGAACGAAAATAGAGTTAAGGGACTTGCTCAGGGTATCACATCTAGTAAGTTTCTGAAACTCTAACTCTATCCTGAGTAGACAAGAGAACTGATCAATTGGCAAGCATTTATTGAGCATCTACCAGGTACCAGATCCTGCCCTAGGTGCTGAAGATACAAATAGGAAAATGAAATACCCCATTCCCTCCCCCCAGTATAGGAAAGAGAATATAGACACATTAAAAAAAAAAAAACCCAACTATATGGTGAATTCAGTTTTCATAAATTATTTGGCCTTCCCATTCTAAAAAGAAATCACCCCAGGCCCCTGATAGTGGTGAAAGCAAGAGGGTGAATTTTTTTCCTTCTCCAACCTTAGTTTTGCTACTTACTAGCAGTGTGATCACAGGCAAAGCATTTATGTTCCTTAATTTGGGGAAATCACTTAATTTCTACTTTCCTCATATGCATAATGAGGGGCTAATGCTATTAGGGCCTTTCCAGCTGTAGATCTATGACCCTATTGCTTCTTTGTGCCTTGGTTTCCTTGCCTACTAAAATGAGGGAGCTGAGGTAATTGACCTCTGAAGTCCCTTTCATTTTTAAGCTTATAATCTCTCTAAGTCTCAGTTTCCTTACCTGATAAAATGAGAAGCTTGAATCGGATGACCCTTAAGGTCCCTTTTTGCTCCAAATTAGTGAACCTTTGAGCCTCAACTTTCTTATAAGTCTCAGGGATTATGTTTTAGTTCAAGCAGAGTCACATGGAAGGGAGCTAGTGAATGCCAACAGCTCAAAATTCATCTAAGAGATATGAGGAGATGTCACAGGGATAAGTAAAGGGTTGTCACTGCTTCTCCCAGACAATGTTTAGATAGGGTCTTCGAAGCAAGCATACACAAAATCTTCAAGGAAATAACAAGAGGTCAGTGAGCCTCCAGAGACATATCCTTTAGGGGAAGAGTAGGAGTTGATTTTTCCCCTTATACTTATTTTAAAAAAAACCCAGAAGACCTTGCAGACTCATCAGGAGATAAGAGTAACAGGAAAACTTTAAGTCAATTCCCACTAAAACCCAAATCATATCAGGATGGATATCCTTATTTACCTAGATTTCATCAGGCTAACTGGGTGAGAGAGTGATACTTGTACATCAGGCTATCTCAACTCTTACCTTAACACAGGGAGGGTTTACTTTGCCATTAAACTTTAGCTGATGAAAATCCATTTCTATTTCATTCTTTGAGGAAACTTCCACCAACAATCATAATTAGAATATTAGAAGGGTCCCTAGGCTCCTAACTTGAGAACTCGAGAAAGAACCTCAGAAAAAAGTTAACACAATCCTTCATTTTCAGGGAATTGAGGCTGAGGGAAGACCTAAAATCACAAGATCACATATATAGGGATCTGGAAGTTTAGAGATGATTGAACAAAACTCACTCATTTGATAGGTAAAGAGGGCTACAATACACCATAACATTATAGGACCATAGATTTAAAGGTAGTGAGGTTACAGATCATCTCATTAAAGTCTGTTTAAGTGATTTGTCCAGTTACACATCTAATAAGTGATTAAGAATAGATTCAAATTCAGGTTTTCTGACTCCTAGCTGTGCAACTCTGGGCAAATCATTTAACCCTGTTTGCCTCAGTTTCCTCATCTATAAAATGAACTAGAAAAGGAAATGGCAAACAATTCCAGGATTTTTGCCAAGAAAACCTCAACTGGGTTTGTGAAGGATCTCACACAATAACAACTTTCTGATTCCAGGTCCAGTATTCAATTCTTAGCTGCCGTAAGTAAATAAAATAGACACAAAACACAAGGATTTCAAAAATGGACAGATATTTCTTATTATTTAGGGGACAACTGAAATAGGGTCTTATCTTGGGAAGATCACACAGAAAGATCCTTTTAAACTTAATATTCTATGCATTCTTTTGTGATTAGCCAATCCTTCACAATTCTGATATGGATGGAACCAATGGCCATCATCCAATCAGCCTTCTCTTCCCTTCAACATCAACACCAAAAGATTAGAGTTAATTTGGTGAGATCACAAAGACAGATAATAAATAAACTAATTTATTAGGCACTTACTATGGGGCAGCTAGATGGTACGATAGATAGAGTGTGGGGTCTGGAATAAGGAAAGTTCATCTTTCTGAGTTCAAATCCAGCTTCAGATACTTATTAGCTGTGTGATCCTAAGCAAGTAATAACTTTGTCTGCCATAGTTCTCATATATAAAATCTATATTACACATACTGGCAAACCTCTCCAAAGAGTTATACATGAGTGAAAAACAAAAACAGAACAAAACAAAACAAAAAAAAAAACAACAGATGTGCCAGATCCTGTGTGAAGCGTTTTAAGGGTTAGTGTTTGAGCTGACAAGAAAGGGAGAACAAAAAAATCCCTGCTTTCAATAAGTTCACAATCTAATAGAGACTGTAACATGTAAACCACCAATGTGTACTATTATAAGCCATAGATAGAATGAATGAAAGGTAAACTCTGAGGGGAAAGCCCTAGAAACCTAGGGTTCTTAATCTAGAGTCTGTATCCTTAAAAAAATTTTTTTAAATCATTTTTAATGATTGTCTTTCAATGTAATTGGCTTCCTTTGTAATTCTGTTTTATCTCATTAATTTAACTTTTTCATGGAATTAATTTTATTTAACTATTTGAATTTTATTTCATGAACTTATTCTGAATTAGGTTTCATAAGACTGCCAAAGGGAGTTGACACCAAAAAATTAAGAACCAGGAAGCAGGAAAGAGTGCTAAAGGAATTTAAAAAGATAATATTTCAATTTAACTATTTTAATTTTATTTAACTATTTCAATTTTATTTCATGAACTTACTCTGAATCAGGTTTCATAAGACTGCCAAAGGCATCTATGACAAAAAAAAAAATTAAGAACCTTTGTACTAAGAAATTTAAAAGAAAGTGGCAATAAGCTGAGTCTTTAAGGAAGTTAGTGAAATAAAGAGCTGGAAGTTATGGGGTAGAGAATTCCATGAAGGATAACTCATCCAAAATCATGGAGAGAAGAAATGGAGAATCTGTTATGTAGACCAATGGAGCTGGAGAATCAAAAACAGCAAGCATTTATTAAGCACCTACTATGAGCCGGGTCTTGTGCTATGTACTGGGGATACAAAGAAATGTAAAAGATTGCCTCTACCCTCAAGGAGCTTACAATCTAATGAAGGAGACATGCAAACAAGATAATGCACAAACAAGATATAGATAGGACAAATTAGGTAATCTCAGAAAGGAGGCACTAAGATCAAAGAAGGAGGAGGGACATAAGTTATAGGGAACTGGAAAAATAGGAAGGAAACAAGCTTTAAAGCTAAACAGATCTTGCACTGAAAAGAATTTCACTAAGCATCCAGTCCAACTCTCTTGTTATCATTGAGGAACCTGAGGGCTAAGGAAGTTAAGACCACACAGGTAGAGAGGTTAGTAAATGAACTGGTTACCATGTTTCTCTCCCAATAAGAGGAACAACAACCAGGAAAAAAAAAAAAAAAGGAGGGAGGTTCCTATGGTTTGTAGGCTTTGGACTAAAAGCACTTGAGAGTTCACCTAGCTCTCAGCTTCTTAAACTGACTCCATATGGATTCTTGTAGTTGAATGTGGAGGCTGTGAAATTATGATTATTATCAGTAAATGTTTGACTTGTATATCTATTTTATATACTTATAAATTCAGGATTATGTAAAAATTCTCTGATAAAAGGGGATCACAAGTAGAAAAGATTTAAGAAGCTCTGATCTAGCTCAATTCTCCCATTTTACAGATGAGAACATTTAAGCTTAGGTAAATTGAACAAAAGGCCCAAGGTCATAGAATCAGCAAGTATTTATCCTGAAATAGCAGAAGAGTCCATTTCAGTTCTGAAAAAAAATCTAATGCAATTAATCTATTTTCTCAGAAAAAGTTTGATTATGCAGAACACCAAAGAACTTCCCCCCCCCCCCGGGGGGGGGCAAAAAAAAAAAAAAAAAAGAATTATTGACACAAAGCCAATTTTATTTCCTCCAATTCTTTCCAAAGAATTGGATGGGGTACTGTCTGATGCAGTTAAAAGAAGCGTGGTCCCCTAAAAGAGATGAGAAACACACTGTGCTACCTTCTTTGAAGAGGTAGAGAGCTATGGGTGCAGAATGGTACATATGCTGTCAGATTTTGTTTTTGTTATATTTAATTTTTATAAGTTGCTTTTCTGATCTTCCTTTTTATTATCATTATTATTATCAGTTACAAGGGATGACTGGCTGGGTAAGAGAAGGGGAGAGCATTGGACTTAGGGGTCAGAAGCCTTAGGTTCATTCAAGTCCCAATTCTACCACACATAACTATAGGTAGGTTATTTATTTCATAAGAAGTCTGAGAGGGAGATGCTCTTATTATCCCCATTTTACAGTTAAGAAAGCTGAGACAAATAGGTTAAATGACTTGCTCAGAGTCACACAGCCAGTAAATAAGTGAGACCAGATTTAGACTTAAATCTTCCTGACTCTGGTCTTGGCATTCTACCTAATGTGCCACCTCGATGCCTCTTTAATTTTTTTCTGTTTTGTTTTTTTGCTGAGGCAATTGGGGTTAAGTGAGTTGTCCAGAGACACACAGCTAGTAAGTATTAAGTGTCTGAAGCCATATTTGGATTCAGATCCTCCTGATTCCAAGGCCAGTGCTCTATCCACCATACCATCTAGCTGCTTCCAATGCCTCTTTGGGAAAGAAACTGATTCTCCTTAGAAGGACAAGCAATTCTGGGGTGGAGGGGTGAGCAGAGAAGGTAAAGTCAAGATGGCAGAGAAACATCAGGGATTCCTCTGAGCTCTCCACAAATCACCTCCAAATTAAAAATTTATTAATTTAAAAAATGCCTCAAGGACATTCAATTCTCAGAGTAACAATTGTAGTAAGACTTAATTTATCAACTCATTTTAGTTAGATTAAATTTGGTTTAACGTCAAACAATGAGAATATTGTAGAGTTCTATTGATCAAGATTTGCCTTGAAAAAACAAGGAAATCTATCTCCCCCCTTCCTTCTTTACGTACACTGTCAAATTTTGCTGATATATTTCTTAATTTTAATAAACTACTTTTTTTCTTGTTTTTTATTTGTTGGTGTGTTTTTTGAACCCTGCTGGATTATAGAGGAGAGAGGGAGAATACCTTTAGAAATGAAGTTGATGTAAAGATAAAAGATATCAATAAAAATTAAATATTTGAGAATATGGTAGATTTTTTTTAATCTTATGGTAATTTACAGAGCATCATTACACATGATGACTGGATGCTATATTTGGGGGTCAGGAAAATGGGTTTAAATCTCATTTCCAACACTTACTAATTATGTGACTTTGGGCAATTTGTTCAATCTACATGAGTCTAAATGTGCTCTCCTATAAAACAGGGGAGTTGAGCTCAAGGACCTCTAAGATGCTTTCCATCCAAAATTCTATAAACAATAACACAACCAAAAACAACATCAGTAATAGCAATGTTCATTGAATCCTACATCCAAAGAAGAGATCTCAGGGGCTCTCTCTTTTTGCAAATGAGGAAACTAAGGCCCTGAGAAGTTGACTTGTCCAAGGCCATACAAGTATAAAGTAGGATTAGAACTCAGCTCCTCTGATCTCCACACTTGTCCTCCTTGAACATGGAAAAGATAACTGGCCATTAATCATTTGTAAATAATTGAAAATGTGGTCTATGTATTTTCAAGCAAATTTCTAAAGCTTGAAAATAAAGCTTTTACTTGAAACCTTTTAATCCAGTTTTTCCTAATTCCCAAAGAAAAATAATAGTAGTTCACATGTATATTACCTTACTTGACCTTTACAACAATATTGTGAGATAGATGCTATTATTATCCCCATTTTGCAGATAAAAAAACTGAGGCTGAATGATGAACTTTACTCAAGACCACCCAGCCAGCAAATATAGGAGCCTGGATTCAAACTCGGGATTACTGGCTCCCAGCCCAGCATTGCATCCACTACACCTCATTGCATTTAAAAGGATTAATTGCTTATGCTCATACTAATATTTACACTTACTGAAAGTCACATCTGCCTTTTCCTCAGAGGAAGGTTGCAAATCCAGCCAAGGTCCCTTCCTGTTCCAAAAAGCTAAGATCCTAAGCCTGATTCAAATCCTTTTTCTTAAACAACAATAACAGGGGAGTAATTACTTCCTATAAAATATATTAAATTGCATCAATAATAGAGTCAATGACAGGATTGTCTGGTACATTATAAGGAGCACTGAAGTCAGAGAATCTGTGTTCAAATCTCACCCTCTATAATTATTGACCAAGTCACTTAACTTCTTATTCTATAACTTCCTTATCTATAAAATAAAGGTGTTAGACTATGTGGTTTCTGAGGACCTTCCAGGCCCAGAAGTGGAAACCTCCAATTCTATGACAGATTTGAATCCTGATCCAGCCATTTACATTTTATATGATCCAGAGCATTCAGTTTCCTCATAGATGAAAAGGTGGGGTAAGATGATCCATGAAACTTGGAACAATGTTATCATATGTTTTGCTGAATTTTCATCTTTCTCTTTTAAAAATGTCTTTGTACACAATACTTGCACTTTTTTTGTTTTTTTTTTTCCTTTCTCATATTTTTTTTTCCTTTTGATCTGACTTCTTGCACGGTATGATGAATATAGAAATATGTTTAGAAAAATTGTACATGTTTAGCCTATATCAGATTGCTTGTTATCTTGGGAAGGAGGGAGAGAGGGAGAAAAAAATAAAACACAAGGTTTTGCAAAGATGAATGCTGAAAAAACTATTTTTGCATGTATTTGGAAAAATAAAACACTATTAAAAATAAATAAAATGTCTTTGTAATAAGTAATGGCTCTTGGGAAAGGAGAAAGAAAAAGATATAAGGAGGAATACAGATAACATGATGATAAAATATATCAATTAAAATCTGGTACAAAATTTGTGAAGCTTAAGACCATTCTTTAAAAAAAAATCGATCAGGGAAGACAAATTTACCTATAGATACTTAATAAGAGATTGCTGTTTTGGATGGAATAAACACCAAGCTGATTTTGAGAAGCTCTTAGAGACCAGACTGGAAGGTTTCTGAGGGATTGCAGAAAGCTCTTTTTGATGTAAAATGAAATAAATTCAAGTTGGCTTAACCCTCTAGGCAGGGAGGGCTGTTTTATAACTCCAAACACCATGAGAGGTTTAAGTTTACATTGCTTTTATTTAACTATACAGATGAGCAACCCT
>JAJPUD010000820.1:89742-123291 GCA_023553655.1 Myrmecobius fasciatus
CAGTAGATAACACAACAAAATGAGGATGATGGATAATTTCTAAGTATAGAGGAGCTATCTTTCCCTCCTCCTATCTTTTTTTTTTCCTCCAAAAGAAAATGTGTTTGCAAGAGACAAATATATTTTCTATTTCATGTGGCTTGCTTCCTGTCATCTAGCTAACATTTTTTTTGGATTTGTAGCAGAAGTGGACTTCCTGTTGCTATACCTTGATGTTAGGCTGAAAATCGTGACTCATCCGTAAGTCACTGAGAGAGCAATGAGCCACTTCATCATCCCAGCAACTCATCCCTTCAAGAGTCCTCAGCATTCCAGGAAGAGGAGTCAGGTTAGTCAGTCAAACTATACACACACCTACTGGCCCCTAGAAAAAAGCTGTTTCAATGTGTTAGGTCATGACAATCAGGATGATGGAAAAAGCAATAGTTCTGCTGGTGTCCTAGGACCTGTGTTCAAATTCTGATGATGGGGCTTCCTGTCTCTGTGACACTGGGCAAATTACTTTCTAAGTAAGCCTCAGTTTCCTCATCTGTTAAAAAAAAAAAAAAAAGAGAAATTTGGACTTGATATCCCCTGCCAGCTGTAGAACTATGAATCAACACTTCACGGCCAACCAATGAGCTCACTGAACAATAACTCTGGGTAAAATATCCATTCATTTTCCCAGTACCAGGCTGCTGGCATGGAGAAATAGAAATATTCTGAGTTTTGTAGTCAGAGAACCTGGATTTAATCATGTAATCAATCTCATGAATCAACCTTCCTTCCAAATCTAGATTTATGATCTTTGAATTTAACTTGGGACCCCTGACACCCAAGCCAAAGAATTGGGATGATTTTAAAAGCCAGTTCAAGACAAATACAAAGACTCTTGCCTAAAAAAGCCCCACATCCAAGACAAGTCCTCTCCTCCACTGATCAGGACACTTCATTGTGTGTATGGACTAGCCTTACAGCAACCACACAGCCAACTTCCTCATCTTTCCTACTTAGGAACAAAGCAGATGGCACACCACCCTCAAAACCACAGTGAGTGAAGGATTCACCACCTCTCACAGAGCTTTGATGGTGAAGACTGAGTCACTCCAAGTGGCTGGAAGAAAGCATAGTTGCAAATTAGCAAGCAGTAAATCATTTTCAGTGAAAACAAAGCTCTTCCTTCACTCCAGGAAGTAAAAGCATGTCTGTGGAGAGTTTTTAATTAATTTCTTTAATGAGCCCATTGTTTTGAAACGTTCTGGGGGGAGGTGCTTCTGGAAACCTAACATGTTCAAATTATAAGGACTTGGACATTTGAGGATCTGGAAGGGATCTCAGAGGTCATCCAGTCCAAACCCCTCATTGCCTCAAGAGGAAACTGAGTCACAAGTCCATAAGTAAAGGGTATCTGGTACTTGATAGCATGGAATGAGTTCTAGAATTGGACTCCAGCCATAAATCCAGGGACATGTAAATACAGGGCAAATCAATTCACCTTTTGGAACATCGATATACTCATTTATAAAATGAGAATAAGAAGAAGCAAATTCATAATACTTGTATTGTTACCAAAAAAATCTGTATCCACCCATGCAATAATCCATACATCATTAAATATAAAAGCATAATAGCTGAATAATGACTTATCCCAAAATAGTTTCTTTCTAAACTCTAGCAACAAAGATCATTTTTCTTGTTGTTCAGTCATTTGAATTGTGCTGACTCTACATGACACTATTTGGGTAACTTTTTTTTTTTTTTTAAGCAAAAATACTGGAATAGTTTGCCATTTCCTTCTCCAGCTCATTTTACAGATGAGGAAATTGAGGCAGACAGAGAAGTGACTTGCCCAGGGTCACATAGAAAGTATTTGGTCACTTTTGCACTCAGGTTTTCCTGATTCCAGGCCTGACCCTCTCTGAACTGCATCATCTAGCAACTCTGACAAAAATCTAACACTGAACCACAACCCAAAAGCATCTGAGAGGCTCATTGAGTTCAACTCTCTCATTTTACTCTGGAGGAACTGAGGTCTAGAGAGGTGAAGAGACTTGTTGAAGCTCACAGAGTTAGTCTATGAGTATTTGTTAAGTACCTACTATGTACCGGGCACTATATGTTGTCAGTCAACAAACATTTATTAAATACCTGATACATACTGGGAACCATATGCTTTCAGTCAATAAACACTTATTTTGTGCCTACTATGTGCTGGGCACTATATGCTGCTAGTCAATAAACACTTATTTTGTGCCTACTATGTGCTGGGCACCATATGTTGCCAGTCAATAAACATTTATTAAGTATCTATTAAAACATTAGGCATTGTACTAAGTACTAAACAAGCAAACAAATAAAAACAACAGCAATCCTTTCCTTCAAGTAATTCACAACCTAACAAGGAAAACAACAAGTCAGCAACTCTGTAGAACCAAAATCTCTATCTTGTTTGGGGATATATACATGTATGTGTATGTATCTATATCTATATCTATATCTATATCTATATATATATATATATTTGTTTATACATATATGTGATAAATTGGAGGTTAGAGGTCTATGGTGGAGATTTTACATGTAGTAGAATAAACATAATATATGATAAAGTAGAGACTTTGTATATGTATTTGGAAGAGGTGTATATATATATAG
This sequence comes from Myrmecobius fasciatus, assembly GCA_023553655.1. NCBI lineage: Eukaryota > Metazoa > Chordata > Mammalia > Dasyuromorphia > Myrmecobiidae > Myrmecobius > Myrmecobius fasciatus. The sequence continues at coordinate 92,377 of JAJPUD010000820.1, forward strand.
AGAATTTTTTATATAGGAGAATATTATATGTAAAACATGATAAATTGGAGATTTTAATCTAGAGAATACATATACATAATACATGATAAATTTGAGGCTTTGCATATCTATATGGAAGATCATATATATGTATATATAATAAATTGGAGATTTTTTTTAAATATAGGAGAATATATATACTAATATAACAAATTGGAGATTTTTATATTGGAGAATATATATATATAATACATGATAAATTGGAGAATGTATATCTATTTGGGAGATTGCATATATACACACATTGGAAATTTTATATATAGGAAAATATATGTACACATAATATGATAAAGTGAAATTTTTATATAGGAGAATATATACATAATACATGACAAACTGGAGACTTTATATCTATATGGGAAATTATAAATATATATCTATGAAATGCTTATCTATAGGAAAATATATATACCCATAATATGATAGATTGGAGATTTTATATATATATATTGGAGAATATATAAGACAAATTGGAGATTTTATATATATAAATAATATAGGATAAACTGGAGACTATATCTATCTGGGATGTTATATATATAGGAAAATTTTATATATAGGAAATATATATGCACATGACAAATTAGAGATTTTATATATGTGTGTGTGTATATATAGAGAGAGGATTATATATATATATGATAAATTGAGAGCATATATATATATACATAATATATGAAAAGTTGCAGGTTTATATATAGAAAATACATATGTATTAAAACACACATATACATACACTAATATATATTTATATGTGCATATAAATATATATACACAAACATATATATATATGAAATTAATTGAAGACAATCAACAGAAGGAAATTGCCAAGACATGAAATATTGGAAACAATTTCTATAAAAGTTGGAATTTTAATTGGGACTTGGAAAAATCAGGGAAACCAGGAAGCAGTGTTGAGGAAGAAGAGACTTCCAAGCATGGGGACAGCCAAGGAAGAACTTGGAGAAGGCCAAAGTCACTGAGTCACAGAGAACACAATGGGAAATCAGGTATAAGAAAATTGGAAGGATAGAAAGGGGCCAGGTTAAGAAGCCCTTTGAATTACAGAGGATTTTATATATAGTCCTAGAAGTGTTAACTAACAGAGTCAAGATTTAAACCATGATTCTCTGAGTACAATCCTCAGATTTAGATGCTTACTACCTGTGTGACTCTGGGCAAGTCACTTGGCTACCATCTGCCTCAGTTTCCTCATTGAAAAAATGGGGATGATAAAACCATTTATCTCCCAGGGCTGTTGTGTTTCATCAAATGAGATGATATTTGCAAAAAACTTTGCTAACTTTAAAGTCCTATATAAATGCATTCTTGTCTGTCCCAAGATTTAGCGAAGAATGAGATAAATAACAAAAACATTAGTTTCTAGAACACAGGTTGTTAGCCAGGGGTCCATTAAATGAGTTTTAATATCTTGATAGCTTCATTCAATAAAATGGTTTTTCTTCACAATTCTATGCATTTAACATGGGTTTCAGTAAGTTCTGTCAAAGGCCATCTATGACACAAAAGCAGTTAAGAACCCTGTTCTAAAACATTAAATTGAAACAAATACTAGCAAGATGCTGACTAATCCCTGGACCATTTTTATAGGAATACAACTGAAAAATAAAATAATGATAATAATAGGTTCCCAGAATGCATTTTCTCTTTACTTCCATCTCTCCTAGGTAAATAGAAGCTCTATCTTCTATCTGAAGTCTTTCCCAATCCCCCTAACTATTCATGTTCTTTGCCCCCCCCCAAATTACTTTATATATTCTTGTTTATATTTTGCATTGCATTAAATACAGATATGTTGTTTCCTCCCAGTAGGGAATAAAACCTATGAAAGCAGAGACTTTTTCATTTTGTTTCTCTGTATTTGACACTTTGTAATTGTTCATTACATGGCTTAGATAACACAATTGTTATTTTACTGATGGTGAAGTGTCTTATCCATATAAGCTATTAAGATTAAGAAACAATTTCATTTCTCACCTATCATCTCTGGAAAGTATCTTGCTTAGGAGTACATTTAGAAAGAGGATCAAGTCATTCCTAAATCCCTTAATGCTATCCTAAATGCAGATTTTATCTTAGAGATATAGCCATGCATAGTTTTCCATTTTAAGATTTTATTCTTGATGAAAAAAGGGGCAGCTAGGTGGTACAATGGATAAAGGTAGGCAGATCCAAGTTGAAATACAGCCTCAGATACTTAACAGTTGTGTGTTCCTGGTCAAGTCACATGATCTCTATTTGCTTCAGTTTCCTCCATTGTAAAATGGGGGTAATAATAGCATTTATTGAGACAATCCAATGAAATAACATTTTGAAAGTGCTTAACATAGCCCTTGGCATATAGTAGGTGTTTGCTAAATGCTTATTCCCTTCCCATTTCAATGTAGGAAACCATAACATTCAGGTGGGTCAATAAATAATCAATCTATATTTTGCTTTCTGCTTCATTTAATGTCAGTCATTCCAAGAAAATGGGGGGAAAAGGCATTACTTCTAGTTTATTGTTTTTTGTCTCCAGAAATTAGGTTGTGGTAGTACAGAGGACTGTTCAGAGAGGTGGAAAAGACCATAGAAATGGAGTCCAACCCTCTCCCACCCCCTCCATTTTACAAATGAGGAAAATGAGGCACACAGAATTTAAGTGAAAGGGCAAATGGATCTGAAGCAGAATTTGAAATTAAGCCTTTTCAATAACCAAATCTCCACTCTATTCCCAACAACATTCAATAGCTTCTGCCTAATAAATTTTTCTTGAACCCAAGGCATTTTAACAGGTTGGTACAATGGAAAGAACACTGAATTTGGAATCCAAAGACCTAGTTTTTGATTCTTAGCTACAATAGTTACTGCCTATGTTATCTTGGGAAGTCACTTTCATTCTTTAAACCTCATTTCCCCCATATGTAAACTGATAAAATGACACCACAGACTAAAGGCTTTGTAAACCTTTAAGCCACAATATAAATGCTAGTTGCCATGTATGAATTGAACTAGATTAGAGTGTTCTTAACCTGGGGGTCTGTGAACTTAACAACAACAACAAAAAATGTTCTCATAACTATTTCAATAGAATTGGTTGCATTTATAATCCTGTGCGTTTTATTTTATGCATTAAAAAAACCCATAATTCTGAGAAAGGATGTGTAGGTTTCAGCAATCACCCAAAGTCCCCAACACTCAGAAATGGCTAAGCATCCTCATCTTACATGGTCTCTGGGTCTTTTTCAATTCTAAAAGTCTATGTTCCCATAAGAAGTATGATTTAAGAGCCCAAAAGCCTTGAAACCTATAACTTTGTCCAGTGTGGCCAAAAAGGTAAGCCATTGGTATAGTATTGGTGTGATACCATATTTTTCTTTTCTTTTTTTGCTTTTTGCTGAGGCAATTGAGGTTAAGTGACTTACCCAGGGTCACACAGCTAGGGAATGTTAAGTGTTTGAGACCAGATTTGAACTCAGGTCCTCCTGACTTTAGGGCTGGTGCTCTATCCACTGCACCACCTAGCTGCCCCATACCATATTTTTCAAGAAGAGTATCATTTGTGTATGTATTTACAGCATTGCAGATGACAATTTTAAATGTCCAGTTCAGTAGTGAAATATGAAATTGTATACTGACCCAATGCATTCCAAGTAATAGTCTGAATTCTAAGACTTTCATCTTTTTTTTTTTTAATTTTAAATTTTTAGATAGGCAGGCTCTAAAAATAGGAATGCTCTAAAGAAATCTTATGGAGACCTGACCAAAGCTTTTTGTTAGAGTAATCTTTGTGTTATCATCTTTGAAGGGAATAAATAATTCTATCTGCCAATCTGATGAAAAGAAAAAAGAGACAGTTAGGTGAGGTAATGTTTGGAGAGAGAAAGGCTTAAATTCAAATCCAGCCTTAGATATTTATTAGCTGTGTGAACCTAGTCGAGTCACATAACTTGTTTGCCTCAATTTCCTCCACTGTACCTGGTCAAAAAAGGAGAGATTGACACATACACTGGTCAGATTGCTTTGCTATATTCTAATACTGGGATGGAGGCCGACTCGGAATTGAAAGTGAATATGAGATTAAAGGATTAAAGAATTCTTTCTACTAATGGAGGTTAGTAGATTTCTTCAAAAGAAATTTCTTCAAAGAAATTTAGAGTCTTAACTTGGCTGGGAAATTGAGAGATTAAAAGACTTCCTTGCCTAAGGTCACAGAGCAAGCAGTAGGGATCACAATCTAGGTTTTCCTGGCCCTGAGGCCAGATCGCTAATCAATTCCCTTTCCATAACAATTGATATGTATGTGAAACATTAAAGTTTACAAAGGATCAAGGGAGAGCAGGCACAAAGTATGGCTATCCTATCCCATTTTTACTGAAAATAAAAAGAGGCTCAGTTATTTGCCCATTCCCACCATAAACAAGTGCTGGAACCATAACACAATTCAATTCCACTCAATTCAACAAGTTTTTAAGTCTGACACTTCCTAGTACACTAAGAAGTCCTCTGAAATGGGGCACTGGAACCACAATTCAATTCCATTCAATTCAACAAGTTTTTAAGTATGACACTTTCAACTCCAAGATGCCCTCTGAAATGGGGCACTGGATTTTCCTAAAGGTATCCAGCAACTGCAAATTCTAATAACACTCCAAGACAGAAAAGAGTCGAGGGGCACTTTTCAAGAGGGTAGCATGTCTTCCAAGCTCACTCTCTCAATTTTTGTTGTTGTTGCCCAATTCAACACCTCTTTATCTTTTTTTTTTTTTTTTTTTTTTTTTTATGGAATAACTACATTTCTCTGTAATCATGAAGGGTTAAAAAAAAAAAACTTGTCTGCTAAAGCCTTCATCCTTTTCATAACTGCCATATAAATGCCATAGTCTTTCCCACACACAATTTCTACTTGCAAGTTTATTACTGGCAAGTTAAAAAAAAAAAAAAAAAAAAGGTTATAGGCAATTTTCTCTATGGACAGATCCAGGACCCTTCTAAGACAATCTCTAGCTTTATAATCTTCATAAATTGAAACTCAGAACTGACTTTTTTCCCAAATAAACTTGTACAACAGAGGGGAAGATATCAGAGGGTTATTTGGCTTGGCAACGGGGATCTGAAATTGATTTAGGGTCATTAATAGATGTCTGGAACATGTTTCAGCTTCTCTCTCTCTCCTCAACCCTCTCCTCCCCGTTTCCCATCACCCCCCAATGAAAACTACAGTAAATATTTGAGAAGATGGGTCTGCATGAACTTCTGGAAGCCAAAAGGCTCAAAGCACATGCAAAACAAATTAGGGAGGGGGAAAGGCAGGCTGCTTGTCCAGAAAAGAAAAATAATATAATAAAGGAAAGGGAGAGATGAAACTCTGCAAAAATTTCAAGGGTTATCCTCCTTGAAAGGATGCCGAGGCTGGAAAGTCTTGTTTTGTTTCTGAGCCCCTAAATAAATAAAGATGTAACTTGTCTCCCTTTCAGTGGCTGAGCTCTGTCTGAGAAAGGCAGGACAGGGGTTAGCTTCACAAAAACCCTCCTGTGTTAAAAGAACGGAAACTCCTAATGAGATTAGTTGGTTGGTTGGGGTGTGTGTGTGTGTGTGTGTGTGTGTGTGTGTGTGTGTGTGTGTGTGCAGACATTACTTAGCGGTGACTGAAGGGGCTCTCTTCCTGCAAAAGCCAGTGGAAAATTCAGGGAACTTTTTTCCCCCTGCAGCATCAAGTCCCTCTAACCTTCTCCTGCAAAGCCAAATCCAAAAACAACTCTCTCCTTTCTCTCTTCCCCACCCTCCCTCCCCCCCCTTTTTTGCAGGAGGGTGGAAAGTGGCAAAGTGGGCCCGGGGGCGGGAAAAAGCCGGGGGGGGGGCGCGCGGCGGGAATAGGGGGCAGGGGCTGGAGAGACTCTTGAAGACTACAAAGGAAACTGTAAAAAGCGCAAATACATAAACCTGAGCAGGAGAAAAACCACAGAGTTTCTTTGTGAGCTGCTGAAGTGACTCATTTTCAAGATGTTGTCTGGTGCCAGTTTCAAAGCGGAAGCGCATGGCAATTAGTCCTCCTGTTTCCAGACAAGCCAGAAATTCTCCCGACACTCTCCTCCTTTTTTTTTTAAAGCCCCTTTTGCAGTTTCTGAAATCATAGCGTTTGCTCCCACCCCCGGCCCCAGAAATGACTCCTCCTCCTCCTCCTCCTTCTTTTTTTCTCCTCCTCCTCCTTGCATACACTTTGATCAGCTGGGGAAACCTAGCCAACAAACCCAGAACTCCTTTTTTGACTGGAAAAAGCAAAAGAAAATGCACAAGCAACCTTCCCCACAATGTCACGCCTACCCACTCCCTACACTTTATTGACAAACAGTGGCGATCTCCGAAAGCAATATTGGCCCGGTTGAAGCTTAGATCTCTCCTTCCCTTAGCCTTAGCTCCAACCCCTGCCAGCTCGAGGGACCTTTAAATGTCCCACATGGGGTGGGGAAGGGAGTTCAAGGCTCTCACCAGAATGATTGCTCCATATTCTCTCCCCCACCCCAACTACACCTTCTCTTCCCCCAAGAAAGTGACTTTATCTCCCCCACCCCATACTCTTTTACTTCTCCAGAGGAGGCTTTGCTCTCTCTCCGTCCCAGGGGTCCACCTAGGACGGCTGAAGTCTCTTCTAAACTCTGGGCTGAAATAAGCACACTCTCCTAGGCTCAACAAACAGCTGTCCTCTCTGCTCCCTTTCCTTCCAGACACTCTCCCTGAAAGACGGGAGGAGTATTCAATCTTTCTAATCCATTCTTCCCCACTCACCCCCCTTATCCTTCAGGGGTGCGCTTCAGTGGCCACCACAAGCCCTCTCTGGACTGGAGAAAGGGAGAGCGCTCCAAAGATATAAGAGCATCCCTACTGCTTTTGTCTCCCATACTACAGAATAAAAAGGCTCAAAAAAGCAGCTCTGCAACCGCACTGGTCACCGAAGCAGACAAAGTGGGGCAGACCGCCCGGATGCTCGGGGCTGGTATCTGCCCCGGGGAGTGGCAGCCAGGGAGCTCCAGCAGCATCGGTCTGTCTGTCCCCCTGCACACACACACACACACACACACACACACACACACACACACAAAACCCTTTGCAACAAAACAGCCATCCACCCGGGAGAGGCCCCCCTAGAGATCCCCTCCCAAACCCCCTAGTCCCAGCCGTGGAGAGCACGCAAACTTTGCAGCACCTCTCACTTTGCAACCGCACGAGCGAGCTAAGTAAGCCCCCCTCAACTTACCCAGATGTCGGATGAGCTTTAACCAATTCTTCTGCTGGGTAATATTTTAAGAGGAACTAAGTAAAATCCCCTGATTTTCCATGCTGACAGGCGTCTGCGAACGGTCTGTTTCTGTTGTAATGAGATCCTGATTTTTCCCCCTTTTTTTTTTCTTTCGCTCTCTCTCTCTCTCTTTCCCTCTCTCTCTCTTTTTTTCTGCTGTGTGTGTGTGAGAGAGAGAGAGCAGGAAGTTGGAGCAGTCAGACAGAGAGCCGGCTCACTTCCTTTACTGCACTATTCCCCAGGCGGTTTGCAGTCTGTGTAAACAGGCTTTTCCTCCCTTCTCCTCTCTCTCTGGCCGCTGATGTTCAGCATGGCTGTAATATAAGACACACACATAATAAAATGGTAATGGTAACTACACACACACACACACACACACACACACACGCACGCACACGCAGACACACACTCTCTCTCTCGAACAGACACAGCGGAGCTCCTGACCCCCCACCTCTTCCTGTTCCACCACCCCAGGGGAGGAGCTTCTAACCAGCTCCAACTTGGTACAACAGCAGCCTTTTCCTAACATTGTACAAGGTGGCTGGGCTGGAGAAAAATAGACATTTTCCCCTTGACTTCCAGCCTCCCTCCTACTGTCCCACTCGGCACTCTCCGACCTTACTCTGTAGGGCAGCCCCCGAGCTGGAATGACATGATGAACATCCATTTCATAAAGAATTCATCTTTTCCTGATCCAACTCCACTTGGAATCATTGCTTTAGCCTTATATCCTAAAATAAAAGATGCCCCTGGTCATCCTGAAATATTAAAACTGGAGAAGAGACCTTGTGGATCCTGGGATCATAAATATGGAGTTGGAAGGGTCTCAGAGATCCTAGGAACACACGTCTAGAACTGGAGGTCATTTAACTCTTATTTACAGATAGGTAAACTGAGGCTCCAGGGGTAATTAGGTGGGGCAGTGGATACAGCGCTCAGCCTGAAGTCAGGACGACCTGGATTCAGATCGAGCCTCAGACATTTACTAGTTCTGTGAGGCTGGGCAAGTCTCTTAAATCTGTTTACCTCAGTTTCCTCATCTGTAAAATGAGCTGGAGAAGGAAATGGCAAACCACTCCTGTATCTTTGTTTTTTTGGGGGTTTTTTGTTTGTTTTGTTTTGCTTTTTGCTGAGGCAATTGAGGTTAAGTAATTTGCCCAGGATCACACAGCTAGGAAATGTTAAGTGTCTGAGATTAGATTTGAACCCAGGTCCTCCTGACTTCAGGGCTGGTGCTCTATCCACTGCACCACCTAGCTGCCCCCACTCCTGTATCTTTGTTAAGAAAAATCCAGATGGGGTCATGAAAAGTAGAAAGGTCCAGAAATTACTGAACAACAACAACAAATGGAGGCTCTTCGTGTTGAAGTGACTTGCATTAAAGATTATCCCTTTGGTAACTAAAGTGTTAAGCTGAGATTTGAACTCAGGTCCCCTTTTTCCAAGCTGTTCCCTTAAATTTCTTTTTCTATTTCTATTTCTATTTATATATATAGCTTTGAGGGATCTGATGCAAAGCTGAAAGGTAGCTGAGAAGTCATGAAGCTAAACTGATATTTGAACTCAGGTCTCTTCTAACCACTCTTCCTTAAATTTCTATTCTTTTTATATAGCCTTGAGGATCTATCTGATCCAAAACTGAAAGGGAGTTGAGAAGTCAGGAAGCCTTTTATATTTAAGTAAACTGAGGCCAGAGCCATCATTAGAGTCAGACCATTTTGCTTTTATCAAGGAGGCCACTATTCCTGCCTTAAGCCTCTCCCCACTGCAGCAATCAAAGTGAAAGTCTGACCTCCTCATACTCCTAATTTAATTTAATCCTGATTACCTTCAGGATTAAATCTAAAATCCTCTGTTTGGCTATTAAAGCCTTTCATATCTGCTCCTTCCCCTCCCTACCTTTCCAGACTTCTTCCACCTGAGTACTCAATGACACTGACTTCCCTGTCATATTTCACAGGATAAAAAGTCATCTCCCAACTGTGTCTTTTCCCCAAGCTTGGAATTCACTCTCTCCTGGGCTCTTCCTCCTAGCTTCCTTCAAATCCCATTTTCTACAGGAAGCTTTTCCCAGTCCTCTTTAATCTTAGGGCTTTCCCTCTAACACTACCCCAAGTTATCCTCTTGAGCTGGGCTTCTTAAACTTTTCCCACTCCATATCCCTTTTCCCCTGAGAAATTTTTTACCTGATCCTGAATATATAGATATCTAAAATAGCCATACAAATCAAGCATTTACTGATAATAAATCATAAATTTGTGACTTTCACATTCAGTTATGAGACCCCATATAGAGTCATGAACCACAATTTAAAAAGTTGGGCTCTATATGACTTGTTGGTATATAAATGTCTGCATGCTGTCTCCCTCATTAGAATGAAAGCTCACTGAGGGCAGGGAGTGTTTTTGCCTTTCTTTCTGTCCCCAGGGCTTAGTAGCACAGTACCTGGCACATAACAGTCACTTAATTAAAACCTGTTGATTTGACTTAACACAGCTCTGCCTGGTCAACTTTGAAGTCAGACATGATTTTTTTTTTAATTTTAATTTATGCAAGAAAAGAGAATCCAATTTCAGATAGAATATTCATAGCTTAAAGTCAAAATCCTATTGGAAAAGTCTTTTCTCTGAGTTTCTGAAGGACTTAAAAGTAGAATTCCATATGGCTTTCTGTATGCCACAGAGCTGATTTCCTGGCTGGCTGAGAGGGTTACATGAAACCAGCAGCAACCAGGAAGCAGCTCGGAGAAGATGAAGAGTCCATGGTCCCTGTACCTGAGACGACCAGAGGGATTCCTAGTGGAGAATGTTCTCATGCCCCAAAAATTCTAAATCCTAAATCCTTTCTCATGGTGGCTCAGGTCAGAGATCTCAGACCCCAGATCCTTTCCCAGGGTGGCTCAAGTCAGAGATCCCAGACCCCAGATCTTTTCCCCTAGTGGTACAGGTCAGACTGCTTAGAGAGTGAGTATTCCCTATCTTAAGTCTGCCCAAGGAAGAAGCTGTCTGTGGAATGGGACTCAGCTAGCAGCTTGTTTCTAGTGGGTCTCTTCTACATAGAAGAGACAGGATAAGAGTGGAAAAGAGGAACAAAATTGGGGGGTTGTGAGTGAGGGGAAAATAAGAGGAGCTTGGCTAAGCATCCAAGTCTTGGTCACCCACAGTAAAATTTCTACTTTGTGGATTGTCCAAAGCAAAATTTTAATCCCTACCAGGCAACAAGCAGCCAGGCTTCTTCCCTGAATTGCCCCAAAACCCAGTTCAAAATCTAACCCCTTCCCTCTTCCCAGTCTTCTTTCACTTTATTACTTTCCACTTAGTCTATGGTCCACAAACATCTGTCTTCTTGTTGGTCCACAAATGAAACATTCCCTTCTTCTGACTCCTGGCATTTTCATTGGCTATTCTCACTCCTGGATACTCTTCCTTCTTGCTTCTGGCTCCTGGCTTCCCTGCCTCACTTTAAGATTCAACTGAAATTCCCTTTTCTGTAAAGGATCTTTTCTGATACTCCCTACCCTTAGATCCTTCCTCTGAGATCACCTATCATATATCTCCATCCTGTATTTATAGAGCTGCTGCCACATTGTCTCCTCCTTTAGATGTGAGCTCCTGGCACACTAGAACATTTATTTTTATCTTTTTTTTTTTCCTATATATATATATATTCTCAATATTTAGTACCTGACTCTAAGAGGAAATCCAAGAAAGGAAATAAGTATTTCATGGTACAATGCTAAGTACTTTACAAATATTATCTCATTTGATACTCACAATGACCTCCAGAGGTAGGTGCTATCATTATTCCTATTTTTACAAATAAGAAAATTGAGACAGGCAGATATTAAGTGACTTGCCTAAGGTCACAAAACTATTACATGTTTGAGGCTAGATTTGAACTCAGGAAGTTGAGTCTTCCTCATGTCAGGCCCAGTAGTCTATCCATTATGGTACCACCTAGTTGCCCCAAGTCCTTTACTTCCCCTTCTTTCCCCCACCCCCAACCATTTAAACTTCCCCCTGTGTCTGTCTCTATCTGTCTCTGTTGGTCTGAATCTGTCTGTCTATCTCTCTGTCTGTTTCTCTATCTCTTTGTCTACCTTTCTCTTCCTCCCTTCCTCCCTCTCTCTCTTCTCTCTGTCTGCATAGACACACACACACACACACACACACACACATACACACACACATATACATATATATATAAATACTTGTACAATAAATACAAGGCAACTGCACTGGGGACAAAATACCAGTAGTTTATTGTTGTTTTATTTCATTTATGTATAATTCTTCATGATCCCATTTAGGGTTTTCTTAGTTGAGATACTGGAGTGGTCTTACCATTTCATTTTCCAGCTCATTTGACAGATGAGGAAACTGAGGCAAACAGGGTTAAGTGATTTGCCAGGGTCACACAGCTAGGAAGTGTATGAAATAGAATTTTAACTCAGGAGATGAGTCTTCCTAATTACAAGCCTGGTGCTCTATCTACTATACCACCTCTGAGAAACTCATGTAAAAAAGTGATTGAACTGAACTTTGAAAAAAAACAACTAGGGATTCTATAAGAAGATGAGGAGAGGGTCCATGATGTGGGGCAGAGGGAGAGGAGATTGAAGAGAAACAGCCCACTATGAAAATTTAGCTGGACCTTAATGCATGTGAAAGGGAGTCATGGGTAATAAAGTTGGAAAGGCAGGCTGGAATCAGGCCAAGAGGGATTTACATGTCCGATAGAAGAGTTTGTGTTTTTCCAAGCAATAGGGAGCCATAGTAATGTTGTCATTGGTGTTCTTTGTACTTGAAGAGACAACATAACATTGGGGTCAGCATACAGTGTATCCAACAGTGGCTGATAAGGCTGATAAGAGCTTGGAAAGCTCTACCCCAGGTAGGGCACAAATAGTGCAAATGAACATTTGGAGTGGAAGTGGCTCTAAATTTGCACATCTCATGTTTCTTTTGAGCTACTGCAATTCTACTTTGCTCAAAGAATACAGCGACTTCTTTGATGCTGGTGTGCCCTGTTGGATGTTCCTGTGCCAGTGTCTCAGTGATATACTGAGGAGTGACAGGTCAGCCCAATGCTTTAGAAAATCATTTGGGGAGCTAAAGAGGAGAATTGAGGGAAGAGACCAATTAAAAGGCTCTTGCAATAATCCAGAGTTGAATTCTTTGTGTCGGAATCCTGTAGGTAAAGAGAAGGGAATCTATTCTAAAACTGTTGAAGAAGCAAGATATTTGTCAACTGACCATTTTGGAAACTAAGGGAAAGTGAAAAATCCGGGATGATCCAAGGTTGCAAATCCAAGTGATTGGAAGAATGGTGAGGCTCTTGAAAGAAATGGAGAAGGGAGAAAGGAAGGACTAAGTGAAGAAGTTTTGTTTTGGGCATGTGGATTTTGAGATGCCTATTGGACATTTAATCTATAATCTCTAATGAGCAGTTAGTGACATGGGGATGGAACTCAGGAAAGAGACTAGGGCTGGAAATAAAGATCTGAGAATCATTGATATAGAGATGACTGAATCTTTTTAGGATCACTAAAAGACAGAGGATAGAGAGAAATAAAAAGGGGAACCAAGATGGGCTTGTTATACACTGAAAATTATGGTTAGGACAAAGATTATAGTCTGATAAAAGAGATTGAGGAGGGACTAGTCAGGAGAAGCCTTCTGGGCTTTAGAGTCAGCATCATATCTAGCATAACTCAACTACCTTTCATTTTTATTATGTGACCATTATGTAGTCAAATATTTTTATTACATGGTCAAGTCATTTAAACTTCTCAGGATCTCAGGTAACCCTGAACTCCAGCTACTAAATCACAAATGTGTGTCTTATTTTTTGGCACAGAAAATTCCTCCACCAGGAACCTTTCATTCTCATTCCAATGAAATTAGAAACCTTTCTCATATTTATAAATATATAAATATGTATGTGTATGTATTTTTGTATGTTTGTATGTATATACGTATACCACATGTGTTGGGGGGGAATTAGGTGGCTCAATCATTAGAATACTGAGCCTGGAATCAGGAAGACCCGAGTTCAAAACCAATCTCAGACCATAGCTGTGGGTCACTTAAAGATCAAATGAAATAATGTTGATAAAGTACTTAAATTACTTCACCTGTTTGTCTCAGTTTCCTTATTTATAAAATGAGCTGGAGAAAGAAATGGCAAACCACTCCAGTATCTCTGCCAAGAAAAACTCTAATGAGGTCATGAAGTTTCGGATATAACTAAAAATGACTGAAATATGTCAGGTAATGTGTTAAGTCCCAAGGGGATACAAAGAAAAGCAAAAGCATCCCCTACCCTCAAGGAGCTCACACCTTAATGGGATTATATCTAGAAGGATGGGGAAATAGAAACCTCTCTCCCCTTCCAACATCTCATCATACATCATAAAAATCATCCCCTATAAGTTGGGAATTGCAGAGGAATAGAGAGATAAAATAATGCACATAAAATCATTTGCAAACATCAAGTTAGGGTAGAGAGATGAGGTCATGGGTCCTTTGCAAACAGGGGTCTTGACATGTGGTCTTAGCTTTAGAATTAGAAGGGGTCTTTCATCAGGAAATTGACCTGGGAAAAGTTAAGTAACCTACCCAAAGTCACAAAGGATAAGTAAAGTACCATAAGTAGGACCTGAATCCAAGCCTATGATCCTATGAACCCCCCACCCCCCAAACAGGAAATTCTCCATCAGACAATCCAATTCTTTCCTGCAATAGGGTTAAGATCATTTAGTCTTGTTTTATCCTTAACCAATAACCATTTTCTTTTTTCTTTTTTTTTTTTTTTTTTGCTTTTTGCTGAGGCATTTGGGGTTAAGCCCAGGGTCACACAGCTAGGAAGTGTCTGAGACCAGATTTGAACTCAGGTCCTCCTGACTTCAGGGCTGGTGCTCTAACCACTGCGCCACCTAGCTGCCCCACCAATAACCATTTTCTAAACACCTACTATGTGCCAAGCACTGTACTATGCAATGAGGATATAAAGAGAGGCACAAGACAGTCTCTGCCCTCAGAGAGTCCATTATCTATTGATGGAGAGCAGCTGGTCCCCTGTCTTTTCTATCCAAGATTGTTTAGATGTTGCAAAGGATACTGGAAGAGTATGTGACAGAGTCTCTACCCTTGGGGAAGAGCATCTAATTCAGATTTTGAGCTCCAGCATCCTACTATTAATAATAATAATAATAATAACTAATATTATTAGTAGATAGCATTTGTATAGTGCTTTACGGTTTCATAAAGCATTTGATCTTTACAACAATAGGAGGTAGATATTATTATTATTATTATCTGCATTTTACAGATGAGGAAATTGAGGCAGACTAATATTAGGTGACTTGCCTAGGCTCACATAACTGGTAAGTATCTGAGAGTAGATATGAATTCAAGTCTTCCTGACTCCATCTCTAGGTTACTAGCTCTATGACCCTGAGCAAATAATTTTCAATGTCTTGATCTCCTTATCTGTAATTAGAGGGTTAGATTTGATAGCCTCTAAGTTCCCTTCCAATTCTAGATCAGTTTGGCATTTAAAGCCCTCCTTAATCTTAATGCCTTTCCATAGAGATTAATTCTAATTCATGCTGTCTATATCTTATTTATATAAAATTGTGTGCATGTTGTCTCTCCCATTAATCTGTGAACTCTTTGAAAGCAAGAATTGTTTTTTGTAAGTCTTGGCACATAGTAAATGCTCAATAAATGCTTATTGTTGACCCTCTAGCTACACTGGTCCCCTGGGAACGGGGATAATAATAATAATAATAACAACAACAATAATAATAATAATAACACCTTGACCCCAAGGTCATTATGAAGACCAAATGAGATAATATTTGTAGGTTCTTTGTGAACCTTAAAAATGCTACACACAAGCCAACTATCATTATCATTATCATAATGATTAATCTAATCAATTCTCTCTTTGTTCCTAGAAAGGATATATTGACTTTCTCCCTCATTATCTCTATGATTCTGCAAACCAAAATATCCCTCCCCGACCAGCCCTTCCTCTATTAGTATTTAAGTTCCCTGAGGACAGAGATTGTCTTTGATTTGCATTTGTAATGCAATTTGGAGCACATGTCAATAAATAATATTTCATTCATTTGTTGTAATATATATAATGGTATGATGTAAGCTCTATAATTGGAAAGGGTGTCACCATCACCAAAATCCTCAGCACAGGGAGATAAACATTAGAAATGCATAGACTTACTTTTGGGTCTGTATCCCAAAGATATCATCAAAGAGAGAAAGGACCCACATGTGCAAAAATGTTTGTAGCAGCCCTTTTTGTAGTGGCAAGGAACTGAATGGATGCTCATCAGTTGGGGAGTAGCTGAATAAGTTATAGTATATGAATGTAATGGAATATTATTGTTCTGTAAGAAATGATCAGCAGCCTGATTTCAGAAAAGCCTTGGAAGACTTACATGAACTGATGCTGAGTGAAGCAAGTAGAACCAAGAAAACATTGTATATGATAACAAGAAGATTATGTGATGACCAACTGGGATGAACTTGGCTCTTCTCAACATGCAGTGATTCAAAGCAATTCCAATAGACTTGGGATGGAAAGTGCCATCTGAATCCAGAGAGAGAACTATGGATACTGAATATGGATCAAAGCATAGCATTTTCTTCTTTATTTCTTTCTCATGGGTTTTTTTTTTCCCCTTCTTGATCTGATTTTTCTTGTACAATATGACAAATATGGAAATATGTTTAAAATTATTGCACATTGAGAGGATGCCCATCAATTGGGGACTGGCTCAATATACTGTATTGTGTGTTTATAGTGGAATATTATTGTTCTTTGGGAAATGATGAGCAGGATGCTCTCGGGAAAACAAAAAACCTGTTAAATTGCATCATAAAGCAATTTCTTAGCATCTATTTTAATAAAATAAAATTTAAAATTCATTATTATTCCTATATCATCACACATTTTAAATAAAAATAAAAATAATGTAATATTTTTTAAAGAAAGGATTGCACAAGTTTAACCTATATCAAATTACTTGCTTTCTTGGGGAAGGGAGAGGTAAAGAAGGAAGGAAGAAAAATTTGGAACACAGTCTTACAAAAATGAATGTTGAAAACTATCTTTTTTTTTTTTCATTTAATCCAACTTCTTTATTTTTTAGCTAAACCAATTGGAGAACAAGGAAGGTAAATGACTTGCTTAAGCAAGTCACTTGTTAGTGTTTCCACTAGCATCAGAGGCAGGATGTGAACCCAGGTTAACATTCTCTAGAGCCATTTTTTTTTTCCTACTGTACAAGGCTGTTTCCCAGGTAAAAGCAACATTTTTTTTTAACTATCTTTACATGTATTTGGAAAAATAAAATAGTATTGAAAGTTAAAAATTAATAAATAAATGGATAGGCTTTTGTTCCTGAAAGTGACACTGAAGAATTTGAACCACCTTGTCCTTGTCACTTGCACACTACAGCTAAAGTATGTATCATCTCCCTCTAGATAAGAATGAGTTCCTTCAGAAGGGAAATGTCTCAATATTCTATTTATGTCATCAAATGCTTTGCAAAAAGTTGATGCATAGTAAGCACTTAATAAAAAGCTTTTTCATTCATTTACTCCCTCATACAGCCATTCATTCATTCATTTATTCATGAGAATGAAGCATCACTGGAGGTCCAGAGGTTTGTGGATTAGTGACTCATAGAAATTTATTTTGTTTCCAACACTCCAGAGTGTCTCCAAGTGGGCTTTAGGGACATTTGAATTTCACCCGAAATTCTCAAGATGACATGAATTCTCATTCATTTTAATATTTTAAAGAAAGAAACGCCATCTAACCCTTTCTAGGAGAAGAGGATGAAGAAAAGGGGGAAACCCAATAGAGCCACCAGCATTCCCACTCACAGAACCCAATTTTGAGATTTGCAGAGCAGACACAAAGAAACTGTCTGGAACCATCCTGAATCACTTCCTGTCATGGTACAAATGTGCTGTGCCCCAAAGAGGCATACAATGAAAGCATTCTAGACAGGCAAATGAGTCTTCTAAATTTATGTTTAAACCATTTTATTTGGGGTTTGAAATCAGGATGTGGAGATAAAATGAGTATCTGTGGCATAAGGCATTGGTGGCCACCAGACAATCCAGAGGAGACTTCCTAGGAAAAAAGAAGGCTCTTATCAGAAAAGCCCCCCAAAATCAACCATGCCAAAAACAGGTATAGGAAATACAAGAAGAGCTCTGATAGCACAAAGTGGTGTGAGGATGGTGAAATGGGAAGATCGATGAAATCACACATCTTGGGCTGGATTCCTTGCTCCATGACTGGGGCAAATCACTTAAACTATTTAAACTTTGGTCCTCAACTATAAAATAAGGGGTTTGGGCTAGACCCAGGGAGTCCCTGACTGGGGAATCAGGAACTTGTTTTTAAAAATATTTCGATAACTATATTTCAACATAGCCAGCTTCCTTTGTGGTCCTATATATTTTATTTCATATATTTAAAGACACTTTGAGAAAAGTCCTTAGGTTTTACTATAGACATTGCTTCCTGCTCTTACTTTCTGTTCTATATTCTATAATGTTTGTTGAGCCAGGGAAGAAAGATTTCAAAACCCATTTCTGGATGGTGGAGAAAGTTTTCAGAAAGGCAATGATAAATGCACATGCTTTTCAAATAATTATCAACATTTATAGAAGTTAAATCCTTGATCTGGATTTTAAGATAGGATGAACTTCTGAGATCACCAAGTTCAATTTTATACAGGTGAAAACAGGGAATGAGAAACGTAAAAGGATTTATCTTAATGGACAGGGTATAAAGAACAACCATGGTTTTTGAACTCAGCTCTCTTGATTCCAGATCTAACATTCTCACTGTACCAACTGTTCTTCAGGGATGAGAGATTTCTCCCAATTCCCTCTGTTATTGGTGCTTCAGAGTTCTTTGGACATACAGGATGTTCTAAAAGTCTCAGTGCAGTCTTAAGCTCTAATAGCTGCACATGCACTGTCTCTCTTCCACAGAATGGATGGAAAGCTAAGGACTGTTTCATTTTTGTCTATGTATTCTCAGTATCTAACTCAATATCTCCAACACAGAAGGTGTTTAAAATGAACTATCCCAGAAGCACTTGGTCCTATCCACTCATTAGCATTTCATCTCCACAGACACTGTTTAGGGGGAAGGGAAGGGAAGTACTAACTAATTAAGTAAATCTCTCCAGCCTTTGTGATTATAGAGCAGAAGCAGGTGCTCTTAAATGCAAGGGAGAAAGAAAGGTGAGGAATGTGGCAATTAGTTCTTTAAAGAGAGGGAAAGGCTTGGCCCACCTTGATCATGGGGTAGAGAACTAAAAAGACAGAGAGATGAATTAGAAAACCACTTTTATGTCAGTATTCCCCTCAAACTGGCCATTTGTTGTTCCCTGTAGAATGCTGGGGGGAAAGGGGGAGGGGGAGGAAGAGGAGGAGGGGTTCTGTTACCCAGAATGCACTTTCCTCTCTCTTTGACTTCTCAATTTCCCATAAGACTTCCTATAAGAAGACGTGCTATGCCAACCTCTTCGTTTAGTTTGCTCTTTTCTTGAATTGTATTTACTTAATACTTCTTCATTCACTCATTAGTTTTATTGTTCTGTATCCCAAAAGAAAGCAAGTTCCTTCAAACCAAGAACTGTTTCATTATTAATCAGAATCCCCAGAGTCTTGTACGAGTGAACCCTTAATAAATGTCCGTTGACATCAGCTGGGGAATGGCCATGAAAGTCTTGGTACTTGAATGTAATGGGATATTTCTTCACCTCCAAAACTGGCAAGTATGAAAAGTTCAAAGAAATGAGGGAAGATATCTAAAATAATGTAAAGAGAAGAAAATGAGAAGAGGAAAAGAATATACATAATAACTGCTATAAGAGAGGGAGACAGACAGACAGACATAGATAGAGACAGAGCGACAGATGGGGGGGGGAAATAATTGAGCACCTACTATGTGCCAAGCATTGCACCAAGCATTAGAAATTAAAATGGCAATAAAAAAAAAAGAGCCCTTGCTCTCAGGGAATTGCCATTTTAATAGGGGAAGCCAAACCATAAAAAGAGGAGCTGAAAAATTGGGGATGAAAGAAGATGGGAAGCTACCAGAAAGGATAGAAAGAAAAAAAAAAAAAAAAACAAAACATTGAATTCTTCGCAATTATAAATGACCAGCATTGGATCTGGAGACAAGATGAAAAAAATAAGCTTCCTTCCTCCCTTTGCAGAACTGGGAGACTATGGATGCAGAATTTCACATATACTATCAAATTGAGTTGATTTTTTTGTTTAGTTCTGTTGAGTTGTTTCATCCTATCCCCACCATTTTTATTATAGAGAATTACTCTTTGAATTGCATATTTGGAATTCATAGCATAATAGATTCAGATCTGGAAGGGATTATCTAGTCCAACTCCCCAATTTTACAGATAAAGAAACTGAGGCCCAGAGAATTTAAGTGACTTCTCCAATATCACACAGGTAGTAAGCTATTAGGGTAGAATTCGAACCCAGAACCCTTCAAAGCCAGCAATATTCTTTACACTCTCCCAGAATGTCTCATGAAATGAAGGTGATATATAAACACAATATTAAGATTTTTAAAAATGTATCTTGAATTAAATTTTCCCAGATCTTCCTCTGACTATGTATTTTTAGGTCACTTTATCTCTCTAGGTCTCAGTTTTTTCTTCTCTAAAATGACAAGATGGGACTCAGTGATATAAATTCCCTTTTAGCCCTCAGGGCCCATCTTTGGTCAAGCTCAAAAGGCAGCTCTCTGTAAGGTCTTCAATTGACAGAGTAAAAGCCTTTTTTCTGTTCCTTCTCTTGCTGCTCAGAGTTAGTCAAAATCTGACTCATTCATTTTACTTCATTCCAAAGCTAGACCCTCCCCTCCAACTTAAAAAAAAAACAAAACTCCAAAACACTGTCCCCTAGAGCTGGCCAAGGTGGAGTATGTCCCTGACTCAGAAGGAGTGCCCTTGAGTCAGCAAAGCCACTTCCTGTTCTTCTTCTCTAAGCCAAATTCTGATGGGGTTTAGCCTTGGTGGCTAAACATTGATGGATTTGTATGTATCACAAGACCTAGCAGCCTAAGGGAGGATAGACTCTGAGGACAAAAATGTGGGAGAAATTTAAATAATCACATATCAGATTCCAGAGGGCAGAACAAGGACCAGTCTTCCCAAGACTGGAAGGCTCCCAAGAGAGGCCAGAAAAAAGAACTGATGCTCATTTAGCACGAAGCAGTCTGTATACAGTAGAAAGCAACATGGTATGGTAGACAGTGTGCTGGATGTGTGGCCGGGGAACTTGAATTTGAATCATGTCTTTATCCTTTTACTATCTATGTGAGCTTGAGTAGATTCTCAGTTTCCTCGTAAAATGGGGGATATGGACCAAGTGATCCCTCTGCTCTGAACTCATGATTATTTGTCCTGATATGTGTATAGTTTGCTGAATCAAGAGTATGAGACTTAGAGAAAACTTTGAATTGGATTCAATAACCATACGGAGTCACTAAAAATTTTTGAGCAATACAGTGAAATAATGAAATCTTTGCATGATAAAGAGGAATCTCAATTTCCTTAGCTATAAAATGGGGATAATTATACTGTATACTACCTCCCCTTGATGCTTCTTAGCTGTGTCTCTGAGTCAATTTACCCATTTTAGTCTCATTCAAAAGACATTTGCTAAGCATTTATTGTGCGCTAATAAGGTTAGCTTACATTGGCTGTTCACTCTCTAGGGCCCTCCATCTCGATGATGAGGTTGATGTGCAAGTTATCACAAAAGCCAGTTCTTGCATTTTGGAAGACTCCAAAGGAAAGTGTGGAGAGAAGAGACATCAGGCTGACCACCAAACTGAAGATCTGGAGTCATTGTGGGATGCCTGTGAAATCTGGACAGTCTACCAGCACCATGTCAGGAAACTGAACTGCTTCCATTTGAATTGTCTCAAGAAGATCCTGAAGATTATCTTCAGGTATCATACACTGGGGTCCTCTCAAGCAATCAAACTCTTTACAGAGAGCACGACTCCAGTGGGCTGGCCATGTGCACACTTATTCAAAGGATGGAGAACTCACACAGTGCACTCTGATGGTGGTCAGAAGAAGCAGTATAAGGACCTTCTCAAGAACATTAGTGTTGACCATGAGGACACTGGCACAATACCGTGCAGCATAGAATGCTCACAACAAAGAAGGGGCTGTACTACATGAGCAATTAGAAATCATAGAAGCACAACAGAAATGTGCAAATTCAGAGCCACTTCCATTCTAAATGTTCTAATGGACCACTTATGCTCAATTTGTGGTAGTGTTTTCCAAATTCATATTGAATGGATCAGTCACAGTCAAATGCAATGTATCCTGACTCCAATATTGTCATGTCATTTTTCAAAAATGAAGGAAGAACAACAGTGATTGTATGCTAAGTACTAGGGACAATATAAAGTCTACCTAATCAATCAATCCCAAACAGGTTCTTAAGATAAAAAGCAGCTCCTGAACTCTGGAAGCTTACAGTCTGGAGCTAAGTCATGTAACTACAATATACAATATGACAATTTGAAGAAAGTGCTATATGAAGGTTAAGAATGGGAAGGGGTATAGTAACGGGAAACTTTTGGAAAATTTCAGGGAGGAGGTGATATTGTAATTGATAAGAATAATTCACCAGAGGAAGCTGGGAAATGAGGACAATCTAAGGATAGTTTATGTTGTGAGCAAATGAGGAAAATGGAGGGAATTTTGAGGACCAAAAAAGTTATCTAAACCAACCTCCTCATTATACAGATGAAAAGGTAAAGGTCTTACAGTAAGTGAATATGATAAGAGTATCATTGAAGGGGAATGAGAGACCATTTAGTTCAACCCCCTAATTTTGCAGACAAGGAAACTGAGGCCTAAATTGTGTATGTAACTTGCCCAAGGTTGAATAGATAGGATGAAGTAGAAAAGTTGGGGTTTGAATTTAGACTCTTTGATTCTAGATACACTCTTCTTGCCACTGTACTGCCTGCTTAAAGAAATCTCAGAGGTGACATGAGTCAAATTCAAATCTTTCACATATTCAATTAATCCTACACCTAGGTAGCCCAGTGCATAGAGTGCTGGGTTTGGTGCCAGGAAGTTTTATCTACATGAGTTCAAAAACAGCTTCAGACACTTACTAGTTGTGTGACTCTGGGCAAATCACTTAACTTTGTTTGCCTCCATTTCCTCATTTGTAAAATGAGCTAGAGAAGGAAATAGCAAACCACTCCAATTTTTTTGCCCCAAAAATCCCAAATGGGGTCAAAAGAGGGAAATGACTGAACAGCAACAGTCACTCCCAGAATAATTTAGAGTCCACTTTGATTGGATTGTAAAGTCCCTCAGGGAAAGTAATATGAAAAAACTCTGGAAAGATTGGGTGGGACAGATTAAAGAGAAGCTCAAACCCTAAGCAAGGAAATTCAAATTTGATTCCAGAGGACAAAGGGAGCCACTAAAAATTTTTGAGCAGAGGTGTGACATGGCTAAATATTTGCATAAAGAAGTTAGCCTCAACTTTCTCATCTCTAAAACGTGAGGAATAATTAATAATAATTGCACTATCTTCTTCACAGGGTCTCTGTGCTTTACAAACCTTAAAGAATTCTATTGAAAGTAGATTATTCCTACTACATTGATCTCAGATGCTGTATTAGAATGGGGTACAAAACCTTTCACTTAATATAGCCATTTATTCCTGACATTAATTCACTATTTGGAATGGGTTGAGCCCTGTTCTAGGTGCTGAATCACTTTATATGCTCTAGGTAAAACCCTGCCCACTTAGAACTCACAGCCTACTGGAATAAGATAGGAACATTATGCATGCAGTTTCCTATATGAAGGAAGATTCCATTCAAAATGCCTACAATGTGCTAGTCACTGTACTAAACAACAAAAAACCAAAAAGTTCCTTTCTTCAAGGAGCTTACAATCTAATGGATGTAGCTACTGATTGATGGAGAGAAGACTGAGAACTGAGCACAATGCTATCTTTATAAGGGATGTATTGTTGTTTGTATGTCATTTTCTTTTTTTTCTTATTTTTTTTATTAAAAGCTTTTTATTTACAAAACATATGAGTGATTTTTCTACATTGACCTTTGCAAAACTTTTTTTTTTGTTTCAAGCTTTTCCCCTCCTTCCCCCCCACCCCCTACCCCTAGATGACAGGTACTCTATGTATGTCATTTTCAAAGAGGATCAATGACATTATGGTGTGATATCTTGACTTGCAGGTGAATTGTATTTAAGTGAAGCAGAGTTGCGCAAAATTGTCAGATTTTTGTTCTTTCCAAGTCATCAAAGTCCAGTGGTGAGATAAAAGTTAGAATGACTGGCAGTGGCCTGGGAATTAATAGATGACCTTGATTTCTTTGATGGCTGACCAAGCTCTAAGTGCTCTGTGGAGCTTACTTCAGCTGCCTTCGTGGCCACTGGACAAACTGTTCTCATCTACCCATTCCACCGGGAAAGTCTTCACATGCTTGAGATAGACATCCTTCTAACTCTCCAAAAGGTTTGAGGCCTATAAGTTACTTTCAACATGGCTTAGCCCATCAGCTGAGAAACCATCTCCCTGGTGTGTGACCACTGTATATGCTACAGTTTCTTTGAGCCACAAATAAGAGTTGGGTAAAGATGAACACTAAAAGTGGATGAGCAGCTCTGAAAATGGTTCAGCAAACTCACACCAGAGGTCTAGTCCTCCCTGAAGACATGCATATACCCCAAAAGAGATATACAGAGTTGATTTCAAAATTATTTGGAAAGAAAAGCAACCGAAAAATGGCAAAAGAGATAGTTTCAGAGAATCCTGGATTGTATAAATTGATGCAGAATGAAATGAGGAGAACCAGAAGCTAACTCTTCAACATATTTCATATTTCCCATTGACTTCCCTAGAATGGACCTCCATAAGTCACACTGGTCTCTTCCATTTGATTTGAGCTAAGATGTTATCTTGCTTCCAGCTGTAGTATCATTCATTCTTATATATTTTCTGGTATATTCTAATATGTATTACAATTTCTATTTGCTGTTTTGCTTGAGTCAATAGGTTTGCTCATCATGTCAATTGTGATGATCTTTTGTGTAAACACTGCTTGATGAGGAGCTAAACAACTGAATTCAAACTAAGAAGTACCCTCTCCCTTATGAGTGACCAGAGAAAAATTTCTCCTTCTGAACTCAGATTCGTATCCCAAGATGAGATATTTAAGAAATATAATTCTAGAACCATATCTCTCTAGGAGATTGGATAAAAGAGTACCCAACTTCTTGGTGCTCTTGGGGTCTGTCTGCCCTCTTTCCCTACACAACCCCCATCTCAACTAACTTTTTGTTACAAATGCTGTTCTTTTTTCCCCTACTCTTGAAAGAGATGGGGCAGATCTTGGGTCATATTTGCCCATACCATCCACAGGCGACATCTAAATATTTAGACAATCCCTTTGGACAGATATATTTTATACTAGTAAGGGGATTGTAGATTTCCAGATTCCCAGCTGAAAGGCATAATAAGCATTTAATAAACAATTGTTAACTGATGGATTGACCTCCATCAAGCAATTACTGTTTTCTAGAAGTAGAATTGTCTACCTTGGTAGGAAGTAAAGCTATTTAAACATGGGTTGGATAAAGACAGAGATAGATTGGTCGAGATGATTCTTGTCAGGTGCATGGTAAACTGAATCGCTTCTGAAGTCTCTTCCAATTCAGTAATTCTCTACTTCTGTGAAAGACGCAGAGAGGCTGCGACTTGTTCCTAATTATATGTCCTAACTGATCCAGGATGAGACTCAGTTCTTTCTATTCCAAGTTTAGTGATATTTCTATTGTGCTATGATGTATCTTATATTTAGAATCTGTAGGCAATTAGGTGGTGCTGGATCTGGCATCAAGAAGTTCAGTTGAGCCTCCCTTCCTAGTTTTGTGGTCCTGAGCAAGTCACTTAATCTCTACTTGCCTGAGTTTCCTCATCTGTAAAATGGGGGTAATAATAACACCTCCCTTCCAGGGTTGGTGGGGATCAGATAAGATAATATACATCTAATGCTTTACAGCACTTTAGAGCTCTAGACACTTTAACTTTGAAAAGAGAACTTAAAATGGGGGGAATTAAAAGAATTTAAGGAGTAAGAGTACCTTAGATTGCTTCTTATACAATTGGGGGGTGGCTGAACCAAATTGTAACATATTACTATAATGATGTATTGCTGTCTTTTAAAAAATTACAAAAGAGATGGTTTAAGAGAATCCTGGATAGTATGAATTCATGCAGAATGATGCAGAAAAATAATCCATACAAAGCATCTACGGTGTAAAGAAAAACAAGTTTGAAAGAATGAAGAAATCTTATCAAAGCAACATACAATTAGAAGAACTAGCACGAAACACGTTATCAGTCTGATGAAAGAGAAGAATGGGACACAAGGGGCTGAGGTATTTATTTTTGGTTATTGCCACTGTATTAATTTTGTCTATGTTTAGTGAATACAAGGGTAATTCCCCACCCCCAATCCCATCCCCTCTTTTTTTAGCTTGGTTTTTAACTGGAAAAAGGAGTAGGAGAAAGGAGGTTGCTAATAGAAATGCTCCCTCAAAGGTGGTCTATTGTTGACATGTTTTCAAATTTATAGGAGACAGAAGGAAATTTAAAAGGAGGCAGAGGCAAGTAGGACAGTTTTGAAAGTACCATGCAGAATTTATGATGTGCCTTTTTTGATTTTTATTTATGATTTAAAATTTTGAATTTCAAATTCTCTCCTCTCCAGTCCCTTCCCCATTCACTGGCAAGACAAGAAATATGCTATACATGTGAAAACATGCAAAACACATTTCCATGTTAGCCACATTGCTGGGAGGGAAAAGAGAAGAAAAATAAAGAAACTTTAAAAAGTGTGCTTCAAACTGCACTCAGAATTCATCTCTTCTCTCCCTGGAAGTGAGTAGCTTTTTCATGAGTCCTTTGGAAATATTTTGGATCACTGTCTTGAGCAGACTGATCATTGTTACAACATTGATGTAACTGTATACAATGTTTTCCTGGTTCTGTGCACTTCACTTTGTAGCAATTTAAGTCCTCTCAGCATTTTTCTGAAACCATTCTCCTATTCTATACATTTTTTTTTAAGCTGGTGGCATGAAGTGAAAATTCACAATTTCAAACAGAATCCTTTCTGTATTTTGACATATATATATATATGGAAATGCTCCTTTTGCTATTTAAGTACAGGATGAAAACAATCTCTTTAAGGAATATTAACTATTATTATTGTTATTAATTCAAGATAATGATCATGTGCTCCTCTAAGACTTTTCTTTCCCAGGTTATAAATCCTGAGTTCTCATATGGCATTGTCTCCATCACCATCTTGATCATCTTCCTAAATGCCAGGTTATCCCCAGTATAGGTGCTCAGTACTCCAGCTGTGGTCCAGTTAGAGTAAAAGATAGCAAAATCTGGGGAGAGGAAGCCCCACCTCCTTTTTTTGATTTCCTCTATCAGGCAACTTAATAAATTTCTTTCTAAAATTATTTCAGATTTTGGGTCTTATTTTCATGAACAACAATGCACACCTAATATATAATATAACATAACATAACACAACACAACATAACATAATTTAACATAACATAACAACACAACATAATATACATAATATAATATGATATAACATGATATGACATGACATATGATATAATATGTAATATAATATAAAATATATAATATATACATATATGTATGCACATACACACATATATATATATATATATACATACACATAAATATATGTATTTGGTTGGTTGTTGTCCTTTGTTCTTGAAAAATATCAAAATTATATCATTATGTTGGGATCAAGGTACAGTATGTCTGACTGTGGCTGATCAGACCAATGTGAACTTGGAAGGCTTTGCCACAGGTAAGGCACAAATGATGCAATGAACATTTGTAAATTAAAGACATCTTTAATTTGCTCATTTTACATTTCTTTTGAGCTACAGCAATTCTGCTTCACTCATAGAACACAGAGCCTTCTTTGATGTAAGCACACCATGCTGGGCAGTCCTGTGCCAGTGTCTCTCATATCTTTCAATCAACTCCAAAGTTCTTCAGAGAGATCTTAACTATGTCCTTATATTGCCTCTTCTGGGAGCCTCCTTGAGTGAGTTTTTTGTAAAATAGTCTTTTAGGCAAATATATTTTTGGTATTCAGATATGTATATATACATAGTGAAAAGAACTAAGTCGTGGTGACTTAGGTGGCTGAAAAAATGCAGTATGTAAATGTAATAAATTATTACTGTGCCACAAAAAGGAAAAGATTTATATATACTATATATATGTGTATATGTATTATATATACATACATATACATTTATACCATACTTGTGATTTCAATGATATAGGAAACTATCAGTAAAGAAGCTCCTTTTACCAATTCAGATCAGTAATTTCTCTTCCTAATACATTGTCTAGAACTGTAACATAAGAAAAGAAAAGAGATTATTTATATATGTCTGTATACGTATATGTATATTATGGACACATGTGTATATATGGGAACACACATATATACACACATCCATACCTCCACATATATGCCATACTTGTGATTTCACTGGTATAGGAAAATACTAATGAAGATCAATACTCGTTAAGCAATTTTTCTTCTTAATGCATTGCCTAGGGCTGTGCCATAAGAAAAGAAAGATGATTTATATTTGATTGTATAATATATGTATATGTGGGAATGTTTGTAATATAGGTATACGTATATATGTGTACATAGTCCACACAAATACACACATATGCCATACTTGTGATTTCATTGATATAGGAAATTACCAAAAAAAGAAACTATCTCTATCAATTCAGATCAGTATTCATTTGGCAATTTCTCTTCTTAACGCATTGCTTGGGAGAGGGCTTCGTAAACTTTTCTCCACTTGCAACTCCTTTTGCCTAAGAAATATTTATGCAACCCTGTCTCAAATCTGAGCCGAGGGGTTTCTGGCAACATTTATGCATGCAAAATGCAGAATGCATGTGTTGTGTGTTCAGAACCAAAGCTGCATTAAAATTGCACAATGCAACACAGACAAGCAGTGCGAGAAACATCTTGGATTCATTACGTGTTTCATTTTGAATTAATTTTTGGTCCCTGCATTCAGAAACCTGTTACAAATGCCAATTTTGTTTGTGATCCTCACATTCTGTTACATGACCTCAGATAGGGCTGTCACCCACAGATTAAGGAGATTTGGCCTAAGACACTGGAGAGTTAATAGCTAGCGCTTACAGAGAATTTTTAGGATTTGCAGGTGCCTGCTGTCCACTGGCTGCAAGCTCTATACTTCTGACTTAGACCAGACTTAGAAACCTTCTACTCTCCAACTTTATTTTACAGATGAGGAAACTGAAGCTCGGGAAAACTAAGTAGCCTCAAATTAGGCATATACACATCATATATACACACTCTACTACATTATATTTAACATGCTGAGTTCCTAAGAGTAATAAAAATTAAGATCTGAGATGGAAAGGCTGGTTACTAACTAGTTTCCTTGGAAAAGATCAGAAGTTTCATGTAAAAGATAGCTCCTGACATGGGACAATATTCAAATGTAGCAGTTAGAAGAGGTGGGATTGGGACCCAAATCCCTAGACTCCAGATCCAAGGCTCTTTTCCATGTACGAACTTGCTTCTCTTAATTGTCTAGTCCCTAAACTCTTCATTCAACTGGAAAAAAACAAAACAAAACTCAGCTTTATAGGATGGTTTGGGTTAAGTGGCCAAGAACCCACCTTGAGCTTGCCTCTGTCTCTACATTTAGCTACCTTTTCCACTGGCTACACCTCCAATCTACATCCAAAGAGAATTCTGTCTTCCCTCCTGCTTCTCCAGCCCACCCACAGCCAAACCCACCCACCCACTCACCCACATACATCCACTCTCTCACATTCTCTTCCTACATCCTATCACTATATACTCCCCCACAACATACACAGTACTGAACTCACAAAGATGGTTGGGGACACAAGAATGCTTACACAGGATTTAGCAGGTTGGGGCAGCAGCAGAAGAGAGCTCACCCATCACCACCTAGCTTAGCTGAGGATTCCCTTCTTCCTCTCCTCTCCACCCCTTAGCAAGGTTTTCCTTCTTCAAATATTCAGGCTCTATTTGTAGCTCTTTGGAGAGAACACTGTCTTTGGAATCAGGACCTGGGATTCAAATGATCCTCTTGCTTCCTTAATTTTTTCTTCCTCTTCTGTACAATGAAAGGATTGAACTAGATGGTGTCTGGAAGGCATTTTTTCCAATTCCACAAGTATGCCTTGTTTTATTGCAATTCACTTGATTGCACTTTGCAGATATTACCTTTTTTTTTTTTTTTTGCTGAGGCAATTGGGGTTAAGTGACTTGCCCAGGGTCACACAGCTGTTACGTGTCTGAGACCAGATTTGAACTCAGGTCCTCCTGACTTCAGGGCTGGTGCTCTATCCACTGCGCCACCTAGCTGCCCCACCTTTTTTTTTTTAAACAAATTGAAAATCTGCAGTAATCCCATGTCAAACAAATCTATCTGCGCCATTTTCCCAACAGCATGTGTTGTGTCACATTTGATAATTACCACAATATTTCAAACATCTTCATTATATCTGTTATGGTGATCTGTGATCAATGATTTTTGATATTACTATTATAATTTGGGGCTCCATGAACCATTTCCCTATTAGACAGCAAACTTAGTCACTAAATGTTGAATGTATTCTGACCCACTACACAGATCAATCATTCCAGGTCTTTCTCCCTTCCCCCAAGCCTCCCTATTCCCTGAGGAACAATATTGAAAACTTAATACTAATAATTATTAAAATAAGTTATTATAATAAATAATGATAATAATAATAAATAACATTAAGATAGCTTCTAAGTGTTCAAGTAAAAGGAAGACTCAATAGATGGCAAAAACTTCTTTGTCTTATTTTAAGAAATTGCCATAGC
Source organism: Myrmecobius fasciatus (assembly GCA_023553655.1). Taxonomy (NCBI): domain Eukaryota; kingdom Metazoa; phylum Chordata; class Mammalia; order Dasyuromorphia; family Myrmecobiidae; genus Myrmecobius; species Myrmecobius fasciatus. The sequence continues at coordinate 122,822 of JAJPUD010000820.1, forward strand.
CTTCCTAGTCTTTAGCAAGCACAACCCTGAGCAGTCAACAGCCATCAAAGTGGAGTCAAGATCTACTGCTATCTACTTCAATGAGTCACATTATGACTTACTAAAGGCTCAAATGATGGTTAATGTTTTTTAGAACTAAAATATTTTTTATTAAGGTATGTACATTGTTTTTTAAAGACACAATACTATTGCAATTTAACAGTCAACAGTATAGTATAAATATAACTTTTATATGCATCAAGAAACCAAAAAATTCATGTGACTCACTTTACTGTGATATTCTCTTTATTGCAGTGCTCTGGAACCGGACCCACAATATCTCTAAGGTATGCTGGGATATATTTCATCTAGTGATCTAAAGAAAGGGACTGGATTTTTATGACTCCTTCCAGCTCCCAAATTTTAACCCTGTGATCCCAGGTACCTAAGGATAGATATATGACCAAAATCAGCTCTTTCCCATAGCATGG
>JAJPUD010000820.1:127563-138031 GCA_023553655.1 Myrmecobius fasciatus
GGTTTATTTTATTGTTGATTTGAGAGAAGATTGGAGGAGAGGCAGAGAGTCACCTTTTCACTCCGCCATCTTAGCTCCGCACCCCCCCTCCCCGGTGTCATTTATTCTCAAAGAGAACCATAACATCAGGGAGGCGATGCTACAACCTGCAAATGAGTTGGATTTAAATGAGGGAGGGCTGTGCAAAGTTACCAAACTCACTCTTTCCTCCAAAGCCATCTGGATCCAGTGGCAAGATATAGATTAGGATTACTGGAGATGGGCCTGGTTATAGTGGGAGATCTTGGTCTTTCCACAATGGTAGCCTAAATCATCCAGTCCAATTCTTTTTATGAGTGCCTGAAAAAAAAAATCCACTGTACTAGCAGAAACAAAATATTCCAAGTCTTCTTAAGAGCAGGACCATGGTAAATCAATCTTCCAAAAGCCAATGAAGTCAGACTGTCAACCAACTTGAAGATGGAATATTGAGACTGATGTATAAAGAAGACTCTTTTTCCCTCCTTAGATAGCATCTTCCATAGTAAAAGAACAACCTTTTCTATGCTGGAATCTAAGCCAATCGTGGGTCATCCAAAACCAAGACAGATCAGAAATAAGCTCCATTCCAGTACTGGTCCTTTTACTCTCCTCTCCAGATACACTATGAGAAAACAGAGTTCCCACCTTGGAATCAGCTATTGTCTCTGAATTTAACTCCTTGATAATCCTATTAATTTATTCCTTTTTTTTCCCACGGTTCTTCATGCTTGTAGGACATTAAAGTGCTTCTAGGAACTGTAAATTTCCTCTGTGAGACTGTCCATAACATTATCTTGTACAATATAGCCTGTGTTATGTTTGAAGTTGACATGTAAAAGAGCTCTGTTTGTTAAAACACATCCAGATATTTCACGGGGATGGGGGAGAGAGATGGGAGGGGTCTTTCCTAGCAGCTAAGACATCTAACAAGGAAGAGTTGGTACCACCTGTGGATACTAAAATGGTGTTAAGGTCTGGCTTCCTGATCCCATTGACATTCATGAGTATTTCTTTCTTAATGATCTTCCAACAGCCTATGGCTTCAATCTTCACTTTTACTTGATTTTACAAGAAAACTCAACACAGTTGCATCTGGTTGCCTCTTTGTTCCTGTGAGAGTCCTTGAGATCTTCTCAATGGGGCCATTGGTGTTTCTCTGTGACATTGGGTCTATGAATTGAATCTCAACTGCTGGCGTTTGCAATCATCATCATCATCATCTCTCTCCTCAATCCCCTACTGAGTGTTATGGAGGCATCTCAATGCAATAAGCAGAGTGCAGCATGACTGGGATCAAGAGCCCTTCCTGAGGTCTGAGCTTGCACAAATCACCTTAACCTCTCAGAGTTTCCATTTCTTTTTCATTATCCAGTTGTCATGGAAAGAGAAGCTGGAAGAGGAGCAGGAACAACAGGCAAAGGAAGGAAAAGAGGAAAAGGAGAAGGAGTTGGGTTATATGATCCTTAATGAGAGTTAGTGTAGAATAGAAAGAAAAACGCTGGATTTTGAGACTTTATTTACTAGATATGCTACTTTCTTCCCTTTTTTGAGGGGGATAGACTTAATAATCTTCTCCCCCAACCTACCTGCTTTGCTCTTCCCCATCCCTCCTCTTCTAAAATGTGTGATCTTATTGTGCCTATCTTATAGATGAGAACACTGAGATTCAAGGAGGTTTTAGTGACCTGCCATGCCCAGAGTCACCCAGCTTTTAAAGGCTCTGATTCCATCCCAGGTTTCTGAACTCCAAGTCTACATTATTTCTAGGATGCCCCTCCAAGACTCAGCATATTCTGGACAGAGCTGGGACTCCTGATACTCATCTCCTATTTCTCAATCCAGTAAGGGGCTGGTATCGTGCCTTATACTTGCTTACTTCAGAACCTGAGCTGGTTAATATAATGAGATAATGGGGACTCTAAATAGGATAGCTTCCTGAGAATCCTCCTCCTGTCCTCCCTAATAATAAATGGCATTAATATCATTATTGGGTGATTATAAAACCCTACATATTATCTCATTGGTATATGATAAATAGTGGTAGTAGATAGTCCTGGCTCTGGATTCAAATTGTGACACTACACATGTACAAATCCCTTCATCTTTCTGGGCTTCAGTTTACTCAACTGTCAATTGAGATGTGTGTGTGTGTGTGTGTGTGTGTGAGAGAGAGAGAGAGAGAGAGAGAGAGAGAGAGAGAGAGAGAGAGAGAAAGAAAGAGAGAAAGAGAGAGCCCTTCTAACTTTTAACATGTGATTTAATGAAATCTCAGTTTTCTTATTCATTAAAAATGGGGAAATAATAGTGTTTCAAAACAACAGCATGGCATAAGATACATCTGGTTCAAGTCCTTCCTCAGATACACATAGACTATATGACCTTGAACAAATAAGTCATTAACTTTTCAATGCTCCCAATCATCCCCCCAAGACTAAATTCTAGATGGGTTGCTGATTTTCATTGGTAGATGGACTTTTCATCACCAAGAGTGCCTTATCATAATGAAATTACAAGTCTGGACCAAAATAAAAGTAATAGCAACAATCCTTAGAGAATAAATGTGAAGAAAATGTTTTGTTAACTTCAGTATAACTATAAATTAAATTATCTATGTATGTAAAATAATAATTTTATTTTATCTAATTTCTATTATCATTATCTAATGTTTCAATAGACTATCTCTTCATTAAAATGAAAGTCAATGTAAAAAGTAACCCCAGTTTCCTTTCCCTCACCATGTTGCTCCCTTGGAAGGCTGGTTATCTCTCATCTCTCTTTCATCCCAGCCCTGGTTTCTACTTCCCTTCCAATGCTAAGCATTCTATGCCTCTATAAATTTCACGACCTTTTTATAATGTGGCCCACAAGACATTTTCCAAAGAGTAGCTCTGGATCGTGAGACAATAGAAAGAATAACGAATTTAGAATCAAAAGGATGCAAATTCAGATGTCAATACTCATATTTACAAGAAGAGGAGGTTCTTAACCTTTTTTTTTTAATTCATGGACCCCTTTGGTAGGCTGATGAAGCTTGTAGGTCCTTTCTAGGAATAATATTTTTAAATGTGTGAAAAATAAAATATGGAGAGTTATAATTTTTCAATCATATTGGAAGTTTCCAATTATATTGAATCGAGTTTCCAATTATACTGAAATTATTATGCAATTTTTTTGTTAATTTTTAAAATGTTTACTTTCAGTTCTAAATTCTCTTCCTCCCTCCACCCATTGAGAAGACAAGAAATATGGTCCATAAGGAGTCATGCAAAACACCAAATATTTTTTCAGAGAAGTTTATGGACTCCAAGTTAAGAATCTATGAATTAGAGAAACTATGAGATCCCTCCTCTCTTTAAATGTATTATTCTTTGTTGAGAGATGCTTTGAGCATTATTGGAATAAACATGTTTCTACTACAATTACTGCTTTAAAGAATGCAATTCTCTTGTGAATGTTGATGTACTAGGTACAGGAAAATCTAGAGTCACATCTTGAGTGGATTCTTACAAAAAAGAATCAATTCTTTTGAATTGTAAGATATTCAAGGACCCAGTCAGACAATTCTAATTTATTTCCAAATGGTCTTTCTAATTGGGGATAGTTTAACATTTTCTGTGTCAATTTGTTCTCTTCTTGAAAACTCCTTGAGTTTCTTTACTCCACCCACCTCCTCCTATCTTTACTTCATGATTCCCTAGCAACCCTGGAAGAATTGTATTTTTCACTTGCTGGTGATCCTGCCAGTTTTGACAAGGTTATTGGTCTTTCCCATCTAGGGAAGACTGAGATTTGATGCAGATAACTTGATTCAAGGTTTATCCCTTCTGATCTTGATCCTCAATACATCTTGTCTTTAAAGCTGTGTAATTTTCAAACAAGACAATCTCCTACTGATTTTGGTTTTTTAAATAATAAGCTCCTTTATGAGTTTGGGAAATATTTCTTGCTTCCTCTACTGGTTTTCTTCTCCTGCCAGTTCTCACTTTTTATCTGCTATGTGAAACTAGATAAATTTAGGGTCCATTTCTCTTTGTACAAAAGAGAAGCATCATAGGGACCCTGGCATTAGTCAGATGAACCCAGTCGCCTGTCAGCTCTGATGGTCACTCTTTGAGGGACCAGCCTCTCTGCTCCTCAGATTTTAAAAATAGGGAGAATAATAGCAGCACTATTCACCTGGCAAGGCTAAAGAGGCACTTTATAAATCTTAGCAGTGTTACAGAAATGTCTTGGTATTCTTACTTTTCCCATTGGTTATTTTGCTTGGTTTCAACATCATGCTTCTTTATGTTTCCTTCAAGATAAGCTCATCCATCACCAGAAATCTCAGCATCATGGAGACTAATTCTCCACTTCCTCTGCTGCCTCCCCTCACACCTCACTACTGGAGAGCAAAGAAATAAACTCCTTCTCCCAACTTCCTTTCTTAGAATGTTCACCCAACTCCATTTCCCATTTGTTTGGTTCTACTCCAAGAACATCAATCCCTCATCCCATTCCTTTTTCAACTTTCTTTTGTATATTGTTTTCCCCTACTAGATTGTAAGCTTCTTGAGGACAAAGTCTATCTCTTTTTTTTCTTATCTCCCAGTGATTATTAACACAGTAACTATCACAAAGCAGGTGCTTAATAAACATTTATTGATTGAATGTATGATTTCATGAAATTCCTTCCAAAGATGCAGATGGTTATCCCCTTCAACTTCAACCCTAGAGAGGTACTTGGGAACCAAGAATAAAGTGAATTGCCTAGGGTTACACAGCTACTGTATATTAGTGATAAATACTCAAGATTTATTAGACTCTCAGTTTTCTGTCCACTACATCATAGCTATATCTGCTCTCCATTCTGCATCTATTGCTAGATGAAACAAGATATTCTCCTTTGGCCAGTTGCCCCAGATTCCCACCCTTTCCTGCCTTCTTTGTGTGTTGTCTCCCCCATTAGAATGTAAACTCTGGAGGGCAGCAACTGTTTTTCTTTTTCATTGTATTTTCAGTAACTTAGCATCGTGCCTGGAAGATTGCAGGAGTTTAATAAATGTTTATTAGGATATAGAATTGGATTTAGTTATTTACAGGAAAATAATACAAAGATCACCAGCTCTACCCAGACCCATTTGGTCTTTCTCCCAGGATAAGATTTTCATATACCATAAATGACGTAATGAAACTAGAAAGAAATAAAAATATTTTCTAATTTTAAGTGAGATAAAGTGATTGAGATCAAGGAAATGGAAGAATTAATTTAAAAAGACAAATATGTAATGACTTCTTTTTTTTTTTTTTTTTTTGCTGAGGCAATTGGGGTGAAGTGACTTGCCCAGGGTCACACAGCTAGGGAATGTTAAGTGTCTGAGACCAGATTTGAACTCAGGTCTTCCCGACTTCAGGCCTGGTGCTCTATCCACTGCGCCACCTAGCTGCCCCTATGTAATGACTTTTCTAGATATATGACTGAGTGTAGATGGCTAGTGCCCACATCATAAAAGAGCTGACTCAGTCCCAGGTGTGTGAGCTAAAAGAGCTGATAGACCCTGTTTCTGGTTCCACTCCCCACCTTAGAGGAAATGAAGCCAAAAATGAGAGAAGAGCAGTAGATGGCAATTGAGTAGCAGTAACAGATCAATGAAGATACTTATAGAACAAGCATCAACAAGAACTGCTACAGAGGGCAATTTAGGGAAATGGCAATAAGGAAAACAGATCAACAAAGAACAATGAGATTCTTCAGGGCATAACTCTCAAACAGTAGCATTGGAAATATGATTTGCCCAGATCAATATACCTTTGGCCATCCTTGCATATGACCTCTACCACTGGTGATGTTGGTAACCTATAGGATAACATAGCCCTTTTGTATAAGAAGAAAATTGTTTTTGTTTTTTACTCCGCTATGTCACTTAAATATCTTTTGTTCAAATTAATGAATCCTTTTATTGATTAGTAAAAGAAACATCAATGGAGGTTTGTGAGCTATGGTTTGGAGTATGTGCTAACTCAATAATGTGTATCCAACCTGTGATACTTTTTGGGGGAACTACAAGTAAGGGAATCCCAGGTTTTCTATACTAAGAGCTAGCATGTATACAATGTTTTAAGATTTGTAGATCTTACATACTCAACTCATTTGAATCTCACAACAATACAATGAGGTAGGTGCTATTATTATATATATTTTACAAATACAGAAATTGCAGCTGAAAACAATTGGCTCACACAGCTCATAAGTTTCTTGAGGCAGAATAGTATATACAATAGTAAAAGTATATATTGGGAAATACAGGGAAGAAAGGTAGCTTGGAAAATGATATAGTATTTATTTGTTTTCTAAGTCAAAGTAAACAGTGTGAAATGGTTTTAGATAAAATCTATTTTTTACATTGTGCTGTATACTTAGAAATGTTCTTTTATTTTTATTTTTGTATTTCTATATTTAAGCTGAAAATGAATTTTAAAAATTTATTGTTTTTAAAAAGAGGCTGGCCTGCATGGGTAGAAGAACCTTCCCACTTGGAGAATTCTTTTTATTAATGAAATCACAAATCCACTCCCAATTTCTCATGTACATGATAAGAAACAACTGTCAATAAATAAATAGACAAATAAATTAAAATAAAAAATAAATTAAAATCATTAAAAAAAACCAACTCTGTCAATTCCTTTCTCTTCTCTTAGGATAAGCTTTGTGCTACCTTTCTCTTTAATCATAATTTTCTTTTGCTTTTACATTTCACTTATAGAAAGAATATCAATAGAGAGATGGTTCACTTCTTTCTTAACTTGCTGGTCCCTGAACCAAGGTCATGCATGATGAATACCAAGAGTTAAATTCATATTTGCTAATGGTTCAAGGACCAGGCAACTCTCAGCACCTTCTGAAACCTTTTCTACCACTCTATACTATTTCTGAAGAATTAAAGGAGGCTACTGTGTTTTATTAACTAAATTCAAATCAATTCAATTTATTAAGTACTTATTTTGTGCCAGGAACTATACTAAGCCTGAGGAAACAAAGAAAAAACAAAAACAATTCCTATTCTTTTTTGTATTCTAAAACAAAAGACTGCTATGGAGAATTATATATTTTTTTGTCCTTACCAAACACCAAATAAAAGATTGTTTCCATCCACATTAAAGAACAGAAAGTTATTGTATAATAATAATTTCATCTAATATGATATAACGAATGCAATGTAAACTAAGAAATTGGCAAAACTATCCTGCTTGTATGTGATTCCTTAGAACATTCCTTATTTTCTCTCCTCAATTTTTGAACCCCATTACCCTCCCTTTTCTCCTTCCTCTTCTTCCTTGGAAAAGCAAAGAAAGTGGAGAAAAGAAAAGGGAAATCTTTGAAACAGATGTGTATAGTCAAAAAAAAAAAACAAAATCCCTGCACTGGCCATGTCCAAAAATGTGCATCTCATCCATCACCGCTCTCTCAGAGGTGGGGAGTCTGGTTCATCATGGATCTTCTGGAAGTGTTCTTAAGTCTTTCAAAGTAATTTTCTCTTACCTTGTTGAATAAAATGTTGTTCTGGTTTTCCTCATTTCACAAAAACAGTTGCAGTTCATGCATAAACATTTCTTCAAGCTATGAAAATGTCAAGTCAATAAGCTCTTAAGCATTGCTTATGTACCATGCTTTTAAGCATTTCTTATGTACCAGGATACAAAGAAAGGCAAAAACAAAGTCCCTGGTCCTCAAGGATTTAAGGAGTAAAGCAACTTGGAAATAACTAGGAATATACAAGATATTCAGGGTATAAGAGAGTCACCCCAGAGGGAAGATAGTAGTAATAGGTAAGTAGGTAAGGGGACTGGGAAAGATCTCTTACAGAAGATACAATTTGACCTGAATCTTGAAGGAAACCAAGGAAACAAAAAAGCTATGTTGAGGTGGAAAGGAAATCCAAATATGGGGGACAGCCAATGGGAGATGAGGTATCATGTGAAAGAAATAAGAAGGCTGATGTTATGGAATGGTAGTCACTGGAGGACACTAGAATAAGATTAGAAAGGTAGAAAGGGGACAGGTTGTAATAGGCTTTAGAATTAAGCCAAACAGGGGTTTTTGTTTGGTTCTGGAGATAATAGGGAGCCAATGAAGTTTATTGAATAGGGGAATTAGATGGTCAGGCTTGTACTTTAAGAAAACAGCCTTTGCCAGCAGAGAGGAAGATGAACTAGAATGGGAGAGACAAACTAAGCAGACCTGCCAGCACGCTATTGTTAATAGTCCAAGTGGGTGGTGAAGACAGCCTGAACTGGAGGAATGTAATGTGGTCAAAGGAGAGAATAGGATGTTGTAAAGACAGAAATTACAGGATTTGGCCATAGATTGAATATAAATAGAATAGACAAAGAGGTCATTAAGAACCTATTGTGTACCAGGCAGTTAGATGGCACAGTGGATAGAGTGCTGGGCCTGGAGTTGAGAAGGCTCATCTTCCTGAGTTCAGATCTGGCTTCAGACACTTCCTAGCTGTGTGACGCTGAGTAAGTCATTTAACCTCAATTAAATAGCAAACTACTAGTATCTCTGACAAAACAAAAAAAAATGGGGTCATGAAGAATCAGACACCATTGACAAAGATGTGTCAATAAGTATATAAACACTGGGAATATACAGGAATGCAAAAAGAATGGCAATCTCTTTTCCCCAAAATTTTTATATTCTAAGGTGGGACAACCACAGAGAGAACTTGAAAAAGGTTATCAAGAGAAGGAAAGCAGAAAGGTGGAAAAGTAAATCAAGTCAGAAGTTGAAGAAGATGAAAAGAGAGCACAGGAAAATTTCTGAAATGAAGACAGAGAGTAATTCTCAAACAAAAAATATTATATCCCTTCCTGGTGAGAAGTGGTTGGTGCCAGACTGCCAAGGCAGCTAGGTGATGCAGTGGATAGAATACAGGGTCTAGAATCAGAAAGATCTGAATCTGAATCCAGTCTCAGACACTTATAAGTCACACCAAAAAACCAGCAGGGATGGTTGAATCAAGTGAGGAATTTTAAAGGATGAGGGACAATGTTTGTAGTTAGCAGAAAACCAGTCAGCAGACAAGAAGAAATTGAAGATTAATGAGGTGGTGGGTACCAGAGGGGACAATTCATTGGAGAAGACAGTATAGAATGGGAACACTTTTCACATAGAGGGGTCTGCCTTGTCAAGGACAAGAACCACCCTTTCATGTAACATAGGAGTGAAGGAGATAGTGGGGGAAGACATTTGAGTGATATAAGATGAAGAGGAATGGCTTCAACTTTTTTCAATGAAGTGTGAGGCAAAGTTTTCAGCTGAGAGGTTTGGGGGAAGGTGGAGCTATGGGAAATTCAAGGAGTGATAAAAATATATAGAAGATACTGGGCTTATATCCCAAAGAGATCTTAAAGGAGGGAAAGGGACCTACATGTGCAAGAATGCTTGTGGCAGCCCTTTTTGTAGTGGCTAGAAACTGGAAACTGAATGGATGTCCATCAATTGGAGAGTAGCTGAATAAATTTTGGTATATGAATGTTATGGAATATTATTGTTCTATAAGAAACAATCAGCAAGATGATTTCAGAGAGGCCTGGAGAGACTTGCATGAACTGAAGCTGAGTGAAATGAGCAGAACCAGGAGATAATTGTACATGGCAACAACAATATTATATGATGATCAATTCTGATGGACATGGCTCTCTGCAACAATGAGATGTTTCGGGAGCCAAGATGGCGGAGTGAAAAGGTGACTTTCTGCCTCTCCTCCGATCTTCTCTCAAATCAACAATAAAATAAGCCTCTGAACTGACCTTCAAGTCAACGAACTCAGAAATATTTGGACACTGCTTTCTGAAGAACTTCATGTCAGGTTTGTCTAACTCAGACAGAGAGATAAATAGACGACTCCTGTGTAGGCCGGAAGTGAGGGTGGGACTCAGCTCAGCTCATCGTGGCAGAAATTCCAAACTCCAAACTCCAAATTCCAAACACCTGAAGTTTATCTGAGGCACTCGGAACACTCTGCCCTGATTGGGGGCAGGTGTTCTGGCAGACTTGCCTTGTTTAAGGAGTAATTTGGACTTAGTCCTAGCCCCCACCGGCCCAGCACCTTAAGTTAACTCGCCAAAGTGCCCCAGGGCAAAGCTTTTCAGCTGCCGTTTTTTTTTTCCCTACCTTAAAGAGATATCCACACTGTCTAAAAAAAATGAAGAAGCAAAAGAGAGCTCTCACCATAGACAGCTTTTATCAAGGCAAAGAAGCGATGACCCCAGATCCTGAGGTTCCTTTAGACAAAATACCAGAAGAAGGTATTAAAGACCATCACTGGTCACTTTTTCAAAAGGCCTTTCTGGAAGATTGAATAAAGAACCTCAAAAGAGAGCTGGAGGATAAATGGGAAAATAAACTGAAATCGGTGCAAGAAGGATACAATATCTTGCAAGAAGGATATGATGCCCTGCA
>JAJPUD010000820.1:148031-169355 GCA_023553655.1 Myrmecobius fasciatus
TTAAGGGTTCTAGTTCTTCTTTGGACACAAATTCATTGCTTCATGCAAATTGTTGTGAATAAAAAGTTTTAATAAAAATTAATATGTATACATAAATCTAATAAACATTTGTTAAATAGGTGAATGAATCAATTAGGGAGCTCTAGAAGGATTTCCTTACAAAAGCAAGTGTTCAATTGAGATTATATAGCATAAATATAGAGAGGACCCAATAAATATGGTTTTGTGGTTTTTCCAGATCCATTAAAATCATGTGAATAATAGCAAAGGCAATGGATAGTGGAAGTAATCCAAAGTTGAGACTTGGCAAGGAAAGGAATTCAAGAGAAGAGGATAATATAGTATTGAAGTGGTTCACCAAGGAATCAAGATCAAGAAGAGAAGAGAGTAGGAGTGATGACCTAGGAAATTACTAAGGGCTGAAAGGATGGCCTGGCCCAGTGAGGAAGACAAAGAAGGATATGAATTGTAAGGCAGAGGAAAAGGCAAAAGTAGAGAAAGTTGGGGAAGAATTTGCTAAATCCACTAAATCCTTGAAAAACCTTATGTTCAAATCCCCCCACACACTTTCCCCACCCACTCACCTAGAAGGCAAGTAGTCCAATATATGTTAAACATGGTAGAAATATATGTTAAATCCAATATATGCATACATATTTATACAATTATCTTGCTGCACAAGAAAAATCAAATCAAATCAGAAAAAAATGAGAAAGAAAATAAAATGCAAGCAAACAACAACAAAAAGAGTGAAAATGCTATGTTATAAACCACACTGAGTTCCCACAGTCTTCTCTCTGGATGTAGATGGCTCTCTTCATCACAAGATTATTGGAACTAGTTTGAATCATCTCATTGCTGAAAAGAGTCATATCCATTAGAATTGATCATCATATAATTTTGTTGTTGCTGTGTACAATGATCTCTTGGTTCTGCTCATTTCACTCAGCATCAGTTCATGTAAGTCTCTCTAGGCTTCTCTGAAATCATCCTGCTGCTCATTTCTTACAGAAAATCTTACAAGAACAATAATACTGAATTTTTCTTTTACCTGGAGACTCTGGATTTTTTCTAATATGTTTCTTGGAGTTTTCATTTGGGGTCTTCTTTCAGAAAGTGACCAGGGGATTTTTTTCTGTTTCTACTTTTTCCTTTGTTTCTAAAATGTCTGGGCAGGTTTTTTTATATAATTTTTAAAAATATATTGTCTAGGCTCTTTTGTTGAACAAGGCTTTTAGGTAATCCTATAAGTTTTAAATTCTCTCCTCAAATAATTTGGAATTATGCCCAAAGGCTGTGTGTGTCTATGTGTGTGTGTGTGTGTGTGTGTGTGTGTGTGTGTATCCTTTGACCCAGCAATACTACTCCTGTATTCCAAAGAGATCAGAGAAAAAAGGGGGGGAAAGACTTATATGTACAAAAATATGTATAGCAGCTATTTTTGTGGTGTTGAAGAACTGGAAATTAAAGGGATGCCCGTAAATTGGGGAATGGCTAGACAAATGGTGGTATATGATTGTTATGGAATACTACTGTGCCATAAGAAATGATGAGTAGGTTGCTTTCAGAAAAATCTAGGAAGACCTATATGAACTGAGGCAAAGTGAAGTGAGTAGAACCAAGAGAACACTGTACACAATAACAACAATATTGTAACAGTGATACACTGTGCAAGACTTAGATAAGTGAACAATAGTGATTCAAGAAAATTTTGAAGATCTCATGACAAAAAATACTATCCACCTTCAGAGAGAGAATTGATTAGCTCTGCAAATAGATTAAAGCATACTTCTTTCACTTTATTATTTTTTTATAACATGGCTAATATAGAAATAGTTGGTATAACTTCACACGTATAATTGATATCATATTGCTTGCCTTCTAATGGCTGGGGAAGGGGCAAGAGGGAGGGAAAGAAATTGAGCCACAAAAATTTCAAAAATAAAATACCAAAAAATTTTTTTCTCCCCTTCTAATTTCTGTTAATTTCTTATACAATGAGATATCTTACATTTTCTTTAATTTTTTAGTCTTTTGCTTGTTCTAAGTTTGTGTCTTGAGTGTCCCTGTCATTATGATAGCTTTTTAATCACAAGTTTTTTATTTTTTTGGCATTCTTCCAGCTTATTCCTAACTTCAGATTTCATGTTAAGGTCAAGCTCTGAGTACTTCTCAAGGGAATTTCTGGGTTGGTCCTATTGCAGCTTTCTTGGGAGTATAGAGTATTCTATTACTCAAGGATCTCAGGGACTTCTTGAGCTGCTGCAAACTTTCATGTCCCTAAAATGAAAGAGCAAAGTCTACTTTCTGCCCTATGAATCTGACTTCCATAAGTTCTTGACCAAAATTTGGGTATGAGCAACACTTTTGTGTACTTTCCCTGGTTGGATTGCCAGTAGACTTCTATTGGACTTAATTACTATCTATCAGCCAATTGGGAATCTCTACTGGTTCAGAGTGATAGAATTATAGGATCCTTTTTAGTTTGGGATTCCTCCCCCTGATTATTGTGCTTCAAGGTACAGACTGGATGAGAGGCCAGAACTGAGACCTTTCCCCATCATCTCCTCCCACCCAATACATATGTTCCCAAAGTCAAAGTCACGCTGATAATACTTCTTTGGAACTTTTTCCTTGCTCAGTATACAGTGGAGGGCCTAGGTCCACTCTTCTCCCTGGGAATACCACCCCTAGATTCAGGTGCAGGTTCTTTCTTCATTCAGCCTAATATCTGTGACCCAAAATTGGATAAGAAACAACTAAACTACCATTTTGCATTAATTCCTGTAGACTACACATGTTTGGATCCTGTGATACTGGGTTTGTGACATCTTCTTGTCCTAGTACATGGCCTCTCCCTATTCTGGAATGCTCAGAGCAGTCATTTCTGGCTAGACTTCATTGTTCATGTTCACAGACCTTTCTCTCTTCTCCCTATGTTGACCTGGGTTGGGGAATATGAGTCATGCTAACATTTTCTCAAATTTTCTCAATCAAGACTTAGCTTGGGACATTTGAAGGAATCGGAAATGTCAAATGTGTTTCTTCATGCTACTCCTCTATTTTGGCTCTCTCAATAAGTGTTTCTTGATTGTTCTTATGGAATTTATATTATTTTTAAAAGATAAACAAGATATACAAAAAAAATAAAATAGAAAAAATGTATACAAGGTGACTTCTGGAAAGGGAGGCACACTTCTAACATGAAAAATAATTTATTAAGAATGAAATGGAGAAAAAACATTTTAAATTTTTATAAAAGAATGAGTTGGAAATTGTTGAGGACACAATGGTACAACAGCAGAGAGTAGGATAGGGAGCAGATAAAATGGGATTGATAGATAAGCTTTTTCCAAGGTGGGATTGTTTCTTTGTGACCTCAGGGCAATGGCATATAACAGGCCTTAATAAATGCTTACTGATGGATGGATAAAAAAGAGGGATTGGCAAATAGCTTCCAGGGAAGAGACATTCTTCTACCTAGTCAGAATTACAAGCACTTTTCATAGGAATAAGGGTAATTTTGATTTGTTTATTAATTCCTGAACAGAAGGCAGAAAGGTAGGGATGAATGGAAGCCAGTTGTAGAAGTGACTTGCTCTGAGTCACACGGTTAGTCAGTTCCTGAGGATTCAAACTAATTCCAGTTCCAGAGCTCTATCCACTATATTATCTAACAAGAGCCAAACATCTAGGCCAGCTTCATTTTACAGGAGAAGAAAATGAGAGACACAGGGGGCAAAGGTCAAATAGCTAATATATATCTAAATTGGGATTTGAATTCATTTTCCAAATGCCAAGTACTACTGATTACATTACATTACATTACAGTGCCTCTCAAGAAGGCACTGATCTATGATGGAACAGTCAATCAATAAGCATTTATTAAGCACCTACTATGTTCCAGATGGTGTACTGGGATACAACATAAGTAGTTTGTAACAGAAGAGAACAAAAATGTAAAAGCTATGACCTAAAAACCCACACAAATCCACTCAGGAATCTATATTTGTCTGCTATGAGCAAGGTTGGGGTTTAATCATTTTTGTGGGGCCTCTAATTCCCCAAAGTGGTAGCAACTGGAAGAACTCTTTTTCTCTAAACACTTAGTCGTGGCCATTTCCTACTGAGAGTCATTACTGACCTCAGCTTTGCTTAGGAGAATTCACAAAGTGGCAGAATTTTAGAACTGGAAAGGATCTTAAAAATCACAGGATTTTAGAGCTCATAAGAACATTAGAGATCATCTAATTCAGCCTCTCCTGATGGAGTGATTTGCCCAAATTTACACAGGTTATGAAAAGCTGGGAGCCAAAGTCAGGTCTTCTAGCTGCATAAGCCAGCTCTTGTTATATTCATATCACCAGAGAAGTTGAGTTCCAATTCCACCTCTGATGCTTACTACCTATGTGATACAAGCAGGTGATTTAGCCTCTCTGTGCCTCAGTTTCCTCCTCTATTAATGAACTAAGTTGATGATATCTGAGCTCCCACCCACTTCTAACTTGCTCCATCTCTCTGGGTCTCACTTTCCTTATCTATAAAATAAAGGGATTGGACTAGACAGTCCCTTAAACCCCTTCCAGCTTTATGATCCCATTTGGGTTTTTTTTTTTTTTAAATTAAAGCTTTTTATTTTCAAAGCATGCATGGATAATTTTTCAACATTAACCCTTGCAAAACCTTGTGTTCCAATTTTCCCTTCCCTTCCTCCACCTCCACCCTTAGATGGCAAGTAATGCAATATATGCTAAACATGGTAGAAATATGTGCTAAATCCAATATATGTATACATATTTATATAATTATCTCACTGCACAAGAAAAATCAAATCAAACAGGAAAAAAATGAGAAAGAAAATAAAATGCAAGCAAACAACAAAAAGAATGAAAATATTATGTTGTAATCCACCCTCAGTTCCCACAGAACTCTCTCTGGGTGAAGATGGCTCTCTTCGTCACAAGATCATTGGAACTGGGCCTGAATCATGTCATTGTTGAAGATAGCCACGTCCATCAGAATTTATGATCCTATTTGTTACAATAGTGTTACAGGACTTCAAGTCTTCTTCACTGCACCATACTGCCTCTCCATGACTGAACAATCAATAAGCATTTATTAATCACCTACTATGTGCTTGCACTCAGCACCTCATTTACTAAAATGAAGTTGAACTAGGTGATCTCTGAGCTTCCACTCAAATGGGGTTCCTTTAGTTCTAGACCTGTCACCCACCACCCAACAGCAGCATTCTCTGGTAATGGTTCTCATTCCAAACCAGTTCCCCATCAGCTTCTGGCAGCACATGTCCAGTCAAAGCTGAGGACATGAAACAAAATCTTTAGCCTACTTCCCAAATGGTGCACTTGGGTCATTTTTGCTTTTGATAAATGCTGGGTCAGTGAGATCCACCCTGTCCAGCCTGGACCCAAGGGGAACATCTACCTCCCCCAAGAATGACAAATGGAAAAGACAGACCAGACCCTTCCCTGGGGAGCAGGATCAAGTCTCTAGAAAGAGGTTGTTTTTGTCTGAAATGCCCTCGAAAACACATCCTCTGAATGGACTAATCAGGGAGGCAATGTGAGCCCACACAGTGGGAGTTACTGAGGTGAACAGAGTCTTAGATTAAAATCGACCGGCCCCAAGAGCCATGAAAGAGGTCCGGGCAGAAAAAGGAAATGGCTCCAGTGTTGGTAAATGGTTTTGGATGCTGTTTACGTTTGAACTTTTCTCTGTTTTCCTGTCACAGCTTCCGCATCCTCTTCCTGCGTCCTGACAAAGGTTTGTACAATGCAGGCCCAGAATCCCCAGCCAGCCCCACCTCGCTCCTTCCTGCAGGGATATCCTTTCCATAGAGAAGAGCGGAGAATGGAGGGCTCATGTGAGAACGTGATTGTGCTCCTTATCTCAGTCATTTGGTGATTTGCGGCTTGGCCACAATGAGCCAGGCCGCCAGGCTCACAATTGGAGGTGGCCAGAGTCACTCCTTGGGCACATGCTGTTTTCTCAGCTGAAGAGGGCAAGCGTCTGTGGGGAAGGCGCTGATTGTTTTTCTGGATCTTATCGAGGGTTCACGTAGAAGGCCAGAAAGAGAAGGGTGGACTCCATTTTTTTTTTTCCTCCTCATTGTTTCCAACTGAAAGAACAGGAAATAGGAGTCCTCTACCTGTCCCATTCTGGAGCAAAATGGATTAGATTCTATTTTTCAAATATGTCCCCATCACAGTCAGAAGTTTGGGACTTTTTCTTCTGGTACAACTTCTTTCAGATTTGGAAATGAATAATAAAGTCTATATTATGTGAGAAAAGTAGCATGGTATAATACTGCTACAAGTGCTCCACAATGGTCCTGAGTGTGGCCAAAAGGAGATTAAAATGAAACTGAGAAATACTTAACAAAATAAATTAAAATGTCATAAAACAGATCCTATTAATATATGCTTTTCCAAGTCATTTCCTAAGTCACTGAGGCCTTTATATGTGCTTTAATGGACCCCATTTCTACTTGAGTTTGACATCACTAGTCTAGTGGATGAAGGGAGGAGGTGAGAAGAGGAGAAACAGGGAGAGAGGGACAGAGAGAGAAAAATTTCATTAAGTCCCAAGCAGTATTGTTCAATATGTTAAACATTAAGATTTAAAATCCCAGGTTGCTGTGAGGATAAAGTGAGATAATATTTGTAAAACATTTTGGAACCCTCAAAGGGTTATATAAGTGTTATTATCATTATCTTAATTATTATTATTAACATCTCAAATTTTATTCTATCTTCTCTGATAATTATAAATTCATAGATATAGAGCTGGAAGAGATCTTAGAGGCCATCTGGTTCAATTTCCTCCTTTTACAAATCAAAAGATGTTAAATATATGTATCTATCACACACATATAGCATGTGTACATACTGTATATATATTACACATATATATAGTATGTGTGTATATAGAAAGATATTTATATACATATCTATATATTTGTGGCCTTGAGTGCCACAACAAGGAATTTGAACTTCATTATTAAATAATAATTCTTACAATCCACATATAATAAAGTGCTTTTAATTTTATAATGAACTCTATGCATGTATGAACATATATGGACACAATGTATTATTGTGAGACATATGTATACACACATATGTGACCATATTGTGAACACATATCTGAGTTCATTATAAAACAAAAGGCACATATAAATGCACATATTATTGTGCATGTATGTTTATGTTCTTACATATATAGAGTTCATTATAAACTGAAAAACACTATATACATATGAATTATAAGAATTATTATCTAATAATGAACTTAATTATGAAGTCCAAATTCCTAGCTTGGCACTCAAGGCCATCCATAACCATGGGGTCGTGATGGTAAATATTTAACCACCAACTGGATTGAAAGCAGAAGGAACATACTCAGAACACATACTCAGATCTACATCAACTAACATTTCTTTTTTCCATCACTTTCTTAAGTCTAGAAAATCCACAAAACAAAAAAATCAAGCTTTGTATTGCAGTTCTGATTTTTGAGGTATAAAAGTTCAGACTGAAAATTTAACAATCAGCCCTCCTTAATCTATTGAAGCTAGATCCAGCATACCCCTCCAACTGCCAACCTAATTGCATTTTACCAATGAATAGGGTTGAGAAGACCATTCCAGCTAAAGGGAATAAAAGCACAGTCTTTGAAAATAGAGTTCAGAGGGTGGCAGATGGTCTAGTTTGACTCACTAATATGAATCAAGTCGAGTTTGACTCGGATAATATGAATGGAGTGTAATGAGAAATGAGGCTGGAAATGTCTCATCAGATCACAGAATTGTAGGATTCCAGAGCTGTAAGGTACTTTAGTGGTCATTTATACCAGTCCCCACCCAGCTCATGATTTATGGCTTAAGCATCCCTCATCAGAACTTGTGTTGTGGATTAGGGTAAAGATCTAGACAGGGGGCAGCCCTGTGATTTCACTTCCTGTTTTTCAAAGACAGGTGTCCTGGACACACTCCACATTGGCTTTTGGGTCACTTGCCTATGGCATGAATGGATTAAATGCTTCATGACTCAGCTCACCTTCAAAAAAAAAAAAAACTTTCTTATCTGTGAGGTTACACATTTTATTTCTGGATCAGTTACTACTATCTGCACCTTTCTCAGGAATTGGGGTTTCTGATTCTAATTCAGGAGAGGCATGGGGTGGATAAACACAGGATGGAGGAGACCCAGAAGCCCAGCTGCCTGTAATACACAGAACACACTTTAGATGCCACAACAATTTTTTTTTTTTAGTTAAAGCTTTTTATTTTCAAAACATATGCATGGATAATTTTCAACATTTACCCTTGCAAAACCTTGTGTTCCAAATTTTTCCCTCCCTTCCTCTCAACCCCTCTCCTTGATGGCAAATGATCCAATATATGTTAAACATATGCAATTCTTCTATACATATTTCCATAAATATGCTGCAGGAGAAAAATCAGATCAAAAAGGAAAAAAAAATGAGAAAGAAAACAAAATGCAAGCAAATAACAAAAAAGTGAAAATGCAATGTTGTGGTCCATCCTCAGTTCCTACAGTTCATCTCTCTTTGGGTACAGATGGATATCTTCATCTCTCTCTGGGTGTATATGCTTTCTTCATCACTGAACAACTGGAACTGGTTTGAAGCATTTCATTGTTGAAGAGAGCCACATCCTTCAGAATTGATCATCATACAGTCTTGTTGTTGCCGTGTATAATGATATCCTGGTTCTGCTCATTTCACTCAGCATCAGTTCATGCAAGTCTCTCCAGGCCTCTCTGAAATCGTCCTGTTGGCCATTTCTTACAGAGCAATAATATTCCATAACATTCATATACCATAATTTATTCAGCCACTCTCCAATTTATGGGCATCCCTTCAGTTTCCAGTTTCTAGTCACTACAAAAAGGGCTGCCACAAACATTCTTGCACATGTGGGGCCCTTTCCTTCCTCTAAGATCTCTTTGGGATATAGGCCCAGTAGAAACACTGCTGGGTCAAAGGGTATGCACAGTTTGATAGCCCTGTGGGCATAGCACAACAAATTTTTTTACAGATGGAAACCAAGAATCTCCTAAACTAGTATCTACCTACATTTTTCCTAACTCCAAACCCAATAATCTTTTCTGAAAGGCAGCAGAGTATAGTAGGTTGTTCACTGATAAACTGGAACACGTAAGAATGCCACATCAGATCTTATTTCTAGTATTTTTTTTTAACTGTGGGCAAGTCATTTAACATCTCAGCCCCTCCTTTTCTGTTAAATGGGGATAATAACACAGAGTAAAAAACAACTAATTGATAAAAATTAAAATTAATTAATTACCTCAAGGAGCTGGTGAGGCTCAAATAAGATAGTGAATATAAAACTCTTTGCACACCTAAAAATGCTATGTAAATGTGAGTTATTTGTTGTTATTATTATTATTATTTCTCCCATATCCACATGCTTTTCTAACTAACAACACAATAAGTCCCACCCATTTGGTTAAGAAGCAGCTAATCCAGACCATAGTTTCTTAACCTGGAGTCCTAAAGCTTTTTTAGGACATCCATGAAATTCAATAGGGAAAACATATATATGTATATATCCTTATTTTCACTTTCCTTTGGTTTCTTTGGTTCACTGTTGTTCAGTAATGTCCGACTCTCTCATCACATTGGGGGTTTTGTTGACAGAGATACTGCAGTGGTTTGTCATTTCCTTCTCCAGCTTATTTTACAGATGAGGAAACTGATGCAAGCAGGGTTAAAGGACTTGCCCAGGGTCACACAGATAGTAAATGTGTGTGAACTCAGAAAGAGGAGTAAACTGGGTAGTTTATGTACTACACCAATTAGCTGCTTCTTGATTTCTTTGATAATTCTATTTATTTTATTTTATTCATTTCAAAACTTTATTCTGATAAGGAAACCACAAGCTTCTTGAGATTGGGCTTGGAATGCCTTGACAAACTCTATTATTGCATTTTCAATGTGAGCATTTGCTGAAATAGAATCACTTAAGGCATGGAAGTCAAATGATTCTCCATGCCCCCATTTGGGGTTTTCTTAGCAAAGATCCTGTAGTGGTTTTCCATTTCCTTTCTCAGCTCACTTTACAGATAAGGAAAATGAGACAAACAGGGTTAAGTGACTTTGCCAAAATCACACAGCTAATACCTACTTGGGGATATATTTGTACTCAAATCCTTCTAATTCTAAGGCCAGTGGTTTATCCATTGCCCCACCTAGCTGTAAATATTTGCACCTTGGAAATGAGCAAATTCTACAAGTTGGGGCTTGATTTATTGTTTTGTTAAGTTTAAGAAAGAAAATGTAATTTTTGTAGATTAAATTTAAAAGTGTGTCATGGGTACATTATTATTATTATTTTAAAAGCTGATTGTTAAACATTTACCAGCACACTCCCAATTGGTTAGAATCCCTGATCCAGACATTTGGCATCATGGAAATTTAAATGTTAATAAGTAAATTTTTAAGTGAATTTACAGATTATAGACAAAGCTTAAATGTTATTTTTGCTCAGTCCAGGAATCTATCCTTTTTTACCTAATCTAAAATATATACATAAAAATAAATAAATGAATCTGGGAGGGGAAGGCCCTCAGGGTTTCTGGTCAAAAGAAATGATTACTATTTATATTCATTATGTTCAGTTTGGAAAATGACCAAATGGGGCTTGGCCTAGAGATATTGGTGGTCAACCAATGAGAAACCAAGGTTAGGTCTTAAACTAGTAGTGGGGAAGAACAGAAAAAGGCCTTTTGTAAAAAGTAGGATTTAAGCTGACAATTGAAAAAAAGTTGAGACAGCTAGGTGGGGCCACACGCATAGAGCACTCGCTTGGAGTCAAGAAGATTCAACTTCCTGAGTTCAAATCTGACCTCAGACATTTACTAGCTGTGTGACTCTGGATAAGTCAACTAACCCTAGTCTTCTCATCTATAAAATGAATTGGTAAAGGAAAAGGCAAGCTACTCCAATATTTCAGCCAAGAAAATCCCAAGTGAGGTAAACAAGAGTCTGAAATGACTGTACGACGCCAACAAATTAAAAGCTAAAGGTAGAAATTTTCAAGAAGAGTATTTTAGATGTAAGAGACAGCTAAAAAGAAAAAAAGGAGATTATATCTGAGGAACATCAAGAAGGTAAATAAATCATAAAATATGTGAGCACCTTATTAACTTGAGGACCTGTACAACCCCATAAACAGCCAGAGAATCATAGATGCCTTTGGTTCTATCCCTTAGTTTTTCAATGTTAACAACTCAACCGCACTTATTGAATATATCTTATATATCAAGTGGAAGAAGCTAAGTGATTGAGTAAATGGAGTGCTGGACCCGTAGTGATGGGGAGAAATCATTTAACTTCTGTTTGCCTTAATTCACTGGAGAAAAAAATGGCAAGCCACTTTAGTATCTTTGCTAAGAAAATATCATGGACAGTATGGCCCATGGGGTCACAAAGCCTCAGAAGTGACCGTGATGGAACATCCTCAGATATGATGGAACAATATACATTAAGCATTACTCTAGACACTGGTAGGTATACAAATCAAACAGACTCTATTTTCAAGAAGCTTATGTACTATGGGAGGGAAACAAAATATGCATAGAAAATTGATTACAAAAAACTTCAGTTTAACTTGATGCTTGGGAGGAGATAGAAAGCAATTATCCAGCAATCAATTTGCAACCATGCAAAAAAATACAAGGTACTACTGATTGGATATATATTAAAAAGGAATTTGTACCAGAAAAGTTTAATTTATTCTAAGCATGACAGCCCTTGCTGGCAATGGAGAAGCAAGAAGCATCCATCTGGATTGTAATAAGGCATGGGGTTATGGAGGATATAGGGACACTGAGATCCACTATATGAACATTTATCTTTTCTGAACCACTAACATCAGGAAATATGGCTTTCTGAAAAGTTGCTTATTGAAAATAAATTTTTTATTCTACAACCTTCCAGAGGAGAGCAAGAGAATGCCCATGGCCCCTTTATATCAGGGACAAATCTCTCTTCTTCCCACCCTTCAGTGAGTCCTCACAGAAATCCTGAGATAGGTGCTATTATTATTCCCATTTTGTAGATGAGAAAACTAAGGCTGAGAGAGATTATATGATTTGCCCAGGGATACACTATTCCCAGATGCATGCTGGGAGGTACTTCAGGTTGAAGTCATAGAATTTTGTTCTCTTTTCTCTTCCCCCCCTACTTCTTAACTTTCCCAGCCTCACAATACTATGAAGAGGTTTAATTAATGTTTATGAATTGCTTTGAGATCCTCCAATTAAAGTTGCCATTAAAGAACAATTATTTTTATAGCTCTCTGTAAATTACCAAGAATTCTCATAAACTTTTAGTCAAATGAGTATCATTACCCTGGATTTGAATGAATGAAGGTGTTAATATGTTTATAAGCAATTGCAAGGCCTCTTGCTTAGGGAAAGCATGAAAAAAAAAAAAAGATTTCAAACCATGAAATTGCCAGGATGAAAACAATCCATATGGGATTAAAAATGGCTACATAAAGGCCTAATTTATCATGGAGATAAAAACACAAATAAAAACAAGATGGTGCTGGGATTGCTTTTAATAAAATGTCTTATGGGTTAAATATCCTTAAAGGGTTATCCACATACTTTAAGTGTGTTGTGATTTTATTGTACAAAGTAGGTTTTTTTGGGGGGGAAGAGGATCATTTTGAAAAGTAGGAAAAGGTCCACACCTCTGATTTGGAAAATTTGACATAGGGAAATTCACTGCTGATTCAGACGGACAGCTCCTTTGCTGGTTGATACTCTTGCCTCAAATCTCTCTTTACTCCAGTCTGACTCTGGAAGGGACAATGAGATTGATAACTTTGTGCAACTCTCTCACTTCAGTCCCAATTCACTCACAAATTAAGACATCACATGTGATGCCCTTGGTTTATTTAAAAAAAAAAAAAAGGATGAACAATAACAATAAACTGATCATTCTAAAGCACAGACACAAGCCAATCCCCTCTCAATAAAGATGAGAAGACTGAGACCCAGAAAGATTTATGCCCAAGTTCCTAAGATATTAAGTGACAGAATCCTCTGACTTGAAAGCCAATTTTTCCATTTCTCTACATTACCAGTCTAAGGAAGACTGAAATATAAAATATTTCCAGTAATCTTAAAGCATTTATGCAATAGAGACATCTTAATCCTACATGCTGCCACAATTAGATTTATCTGTTTAAAATACCACTTTAGTTAAAAAGTAGTGTGGCAGCTAGATGGTCTAGTAGATAGAGCAACAGTCCTGGATTCAGGAAGACATGAATTTAAATCCTGCCTCCAAGAGGCACTAGCTGTATAATGCTGGGCAAATCACTTAATCCCAGTTGCCTCAAAAAATAAAATAAAATAAAATAGCATGGCATGGTAAAAAAAAAAAAAAGAACATTAGATTTGTAGTCTAAGGTCCTGGTCTAAAATGATAGTTGCTGCTTAGTCCCTGTATGACACTGGACAAGTCACTTCACCTCTTTGTGCCTCAGTTTCCTGTAAAATGAAGGGATCAGACAAAATTATTTCTAAGATCTCTTGCAGTTCTAAGTCTAGGAGAAAAACCAAATCTCCTGCTCCAAATCTTTCAATGATTCCCCGTCATATCTAGAATAAAAGCCTGAAGCCTCAAGGCCAGGAAGCTCTGAGCTCAAATTCTATCTCTGGTACAGACTATGTCATTCTGGGCAAGTAATTTACCCTTTCTATGTGCTGAATAACTCTTAAGACTCTAAATTGTGGAGAAGAGTAGACCTGCAGGATTGGAAGCTGTTTTCTGTATCAATGAAATATCTTAGATCTAGTTCCTGATGGCAGCTAGGGGGTGCCATGATGCATAGAGCAGTAGACTTACAGTCAGGAAGGCTCATCTTCCAGTTGAAATCTGATTTCAGACATTTACTTGTTGTGTGATAGTGAACAAGTCACTTAACCCTGTTTACCTTAGTTTCCCCATCTGTAAAATGAGCTAGAGAAGGACATGCAAACCAGCTTTCCTGAGAAAATCTCAAATGGGGTCATGAAGAGTCAGATGCGATTGACTGAAAAGACTGAACAACAATATTACCTGTTATTTAATCACAGATTTCCTCGAATTGGGTTCTTGGACTTTTCATGTATTTTCATTGTATTTTCATGTATTTTCATGTCTTTCTTTTCCAATTTAATTGTGACTTTCCCGAGAAAAGCCATAGCTTTGTATCCTGTGTAATGCATTGTCCATTTGAGCGGGGTTTAGAACATTGCTTCTATCAGTGTAGAGAACTCCCAGAGTAGCAACTTTCTCTATCAATGCAGAGTCACGAGCAGAAACAGAAACCAGAATTTGGGTGTCCTGAATCCTTGAATTTGACAGTGGTCAAACCCCTAGCCCACACTCCTTATCTTTCAGTTCCTTAAAATCATTCCTTTTTTTGGTGGTATATTCATAGTCATCAATAGTCTTTGCTGTGGATGTGGTAAGCAGTCACAATTTATGACTCACTGCCAGTTCAAAGGAACTGATGATGAATGAAACCTCTATCCCTTCCCTTGAGATTATAACCAAAGTTTAGAAGTTTTAGAAGTCATTGACAATTCCTCACTTTTTTGGGAAAGAATCAGTTTCCAGTATCTTCATTTATAGAGCTTTTATACTGCACTGGATGTCCAGAGTGCCGGGTTTCAATCTTAGCTGTGTCACTTGCTGTGACTCAGGAAGTCACTTAATCTCCAGGAGTTTCAAGTTCCTCACCTGTAAAATGAAGTGATTGTAGATGGCCTGTTTCCCAAAGTCAATACTCAATGTCATTTGACAATTTTTTATTAAGTGCCTACTATTTACAAGACCCAGCTCTGGGCCCGGGAAGGGGTGTTGGTGAAGATAGGCACTGGGAGATAAAACTGAATAAGTCAATCTCTAGCCTCAAGGAACTCAAAGGACCAGATATTTAGAGTGTAAAAAGTACTTAGAGGCAATCTAACCCAACTCCTTCCTTTTACAAGTGAGGAAACTGAGGCCCATATAGATGAGTAGACTCCTCCAGGCCAAACAAGTAGTAAGTAACCAATGCATAATCTGGACATGAGTCCTTCAATGTAATCTTTCCAATCTACTAAGCTGTCTTATATAACTGGGAAATAAGGCAAGCATACTAAAAAAACATAATTCAGAAGAGAATTTGAAAGTGTCTTAGGAAAATTTAAAGATGATATGAGGTTCAAAAAAAATAAAAAGAATAAATGAGGTTCAACAAAAAAGAGATTACAGCCAAGTGGAAGAAGTAGAAATCTGGCAAACTTTCATTGAGCTCATCTTCATATACAATTTTCACTTGGTTTGGTTTTTTTAACTGATCTTATGATTTTACTGATGTAGGGATTTCTCAATGAGGAAAGCCCTCTACAAAGGAGAGTTCCTTGGGATACTGAAAAGTTAAATGACTTGTCCAGGATCACAAAACCAGCATGTGGCAAAAGCAGAATTTGAGCCTCTGTCTTTCTAATTCAATGACTCTCACTCTATTTGCTAAGCCACAACTGTTTCTCCTTATTTGTTTATAAGGTTTCTCAATACTTTTCCTCCACAACCCTATGAAGTAGCTTATATACACAAACAAATTTTGCTGATAAAGAAATTGAAACGTAGAGAGGTCATGCTCTATGGTCACAGTCACCCAGTCTGAGAGAATCAAACCTGGGATTCAAACCCAATTGTTCTGGATTCTTATGTAAATGTTCATATGTCCAATCATGAACATATATATGTATATGCAAGATAAAAAAAAAAAAGAAGAAGCAGAAGTAATGTCAGCAGAAGTAACTGGAGGAGACCAGGAAAAGTCTCATTCAGTAAGTGGTATTTGAACTGAATATTGTAAGGTCAGGACTCCTCAGAAGTGGAAATGAAGAAAGGACTTTCTAAACAGGACAGCCAGGATGAAAGCAGGGTGATGGCCAATGGAGTGTTCTGAGTGAGGAAGAGCAAGGAAGCCATTGTGGTTGAACCACAAATTGTATGGAGGGGAATGACAGCTAGCTAGCTAGCTAGATAATAGATGGGTAGATGGATAGATAGATGGATAGAGGAGAAAGATGATAGATCCATAGATACAGGAGATAGATAGTTTGATGACAGATGAATGAATAGATAGAGGAGATAGATGGATAGATAGATTGATGAGATGGATAGACATACAGAAAGACAGAGGTAGATGAAATAGATAGATAAACAGATGATAGATAGAGGCAGCTATTTGGTATAGCAGATAGAACCCTGGGCCCTGAAGTCAGGAAGACCAGAATTCAAATCTAGCTTAAAACACTTATCTCTGGGAAAGTCACTTGTCAGCTTCATTTTCCTCACCTGTAAAAAGATAGATAGAAAGATAAGGAGGTATGTGGATAGATAGGTAAGTAGATAGATAGATAGATAGATAGATAGATAGATAGATAGATAGATAGATAGATAGATAAGTAGGTAGGTAGGTAGGTAGGTAGGTAGGTAGGTAGGTAGACAGACAGATAAGAAATGAAAGGATATTGAGTAGATCTGAGGCTGATAGAAGTTAGAAGACAGAAAGATAGAGAGGATAGCTAGCTAAGTAGGTAAATATATACATCTTCATACAGCATTCATTTATTCCGTGTTTCCTCTGGATGATGCTACACTAAGAGCTGGGAATCTAAATACAAATGAGTGAGACAGACCTTCAAGGAATTTATATTCCAATGGGACAAAACATACATACACACATATGAGGGATTACAATGCCAGGAGGTGACTCGGAAGTCTGGCTGAGAGCTTGGGGAAAGGCTCCAGTCAAAGTTCAGAGCAGTTCCAGGGATAGGGTCCATGGTTCCTGCTGGGAGAAAATGGAGGCTGGAGACTGCTGTTCTCCAGTAGCTCTTACTTTTTATTAGCTATAGATGGGACCCCAGACACTCTTGGGCAATAATCTTCTCAGACCACTTGTTCTTATCATTAATTTCATTATTGGTCAGTTTGGATCCACCTGGTGGGTTCTCCCCATCACTTGATAGCACACAGATTGGTAGGATCTTATCAGGATGCCAAACTCTTCAGTGGACAAGAGGAGACACCATGTTCTTGGGAAGAATCCAAAATCATATAGACTTAGAACATGGAGATGATAATCAGACCCATTGGGGTGGGGTTATCCCCCTCTCCAAGCTCTTTCCAACCCCAAAGACACAAATTTAGAATCCTTCCTAGCAAAAACTGGGAAAAGCTAGTCAGAAAGAAATAACTAGCAATGATAATCATACTAACAAGCATTTATATAGTGCTTTGAATTTACAAAGCATTTTACAAATGCTATTCTCATTTGATCTTCATGACCACCCTGTGAGATAGTTGCTATTATCAAGTAGCTTCCCTATTAGGATCTGGTCTGGTGTATTTTCTTTTCTTTTTTTTTTTTTATTAAAGCTTTTTATTTTTCAAAACATATGCATGGACAATTCTTCAACATTAATCCTTGCAAAACCTTATGTTCCAATTTTCCTCCCTTCCCCCTTCCCCTCCCCTAGATAGCAAATAGTCCAATATTTGTTAAACATGGTAGCAATATATGTTAAATCCAATATATGTATACATAATTATACAATTATCTTGCTGTATAAGAAAAATCAAATCAAATCAGAAAAAATGAGAAAGAAAATAAAATGCAAGTAAACAACAACAAAAAGAGTGAAAATGCTATGTTGTGAACTACACTCAGTTCCCACAGTCCTCTCTCTGGGTATAGATGGATCTCTTTATCACAAGATCATTGGAACTGGTCTCAATCATGTCATTGTTGAAAAGAGCCACATCCATCAGGATTAATCATCATATAATCTTATTGTTGCCGTGTACAATGATCTCCTGGTTCTGCTCTTACTTAGCATCAGTTCATATAAGTCTCTCCAGGCTTTTCTTAAATCATCTTGCTGATCATTTCTTACAGAACAATAATATTCTATGGCATTCATATATCATAATTTATTCAGCCATTCTCCAACTGATGGGTATCCATTCAGTTTCTAGCCAAGACAAAAAGGGCTGTCTGGCATATTTTCTAGGTCTGTTTGGAGGAGTTTTGTATTTCTACTCCATTGCTGTTATTATCCTCATTTCACTGAAGAAGAAACTAGAGTAAGAAAGTTAAAATGATTTGCCTGGGGTCCCAGGGCCAGCAAGTATCTGAACAGAATTTACACTCAGATCAGGTACAACACTTTCCTCTATACCATCAGAAAGGCATCCCTATACTATGATAAGTACTAGCTGTCCCATTCTTTTCAAGCAGGAGCAGAGACTAGTCTAGGAATGGAACTGCAATAGAGGGGAGGATGTTTATAAACTTTCACAGTTCCATTAGTCTAATTCCTCTCAGTCTGAGGGATGCAAGGAGCTCACAGCTGTAGAACCTCTGGGCTGTTGACAACCTTCACAGAAAATATTGTGTAAATTGGGAAAGAGAGGCTTCTGTCTTGGAAAAATCCTCCCTGGACTTGGAATGACTGCTCTGTGGAGTTGGTTGACTTGAGGAATCATTGCTGCTACAGTTCTGGTTTTGATCATTTTAGATCAAACTAAAAAGTAGGTCAGAAGCTTGTGGGGTGAGAGGTGAGAAATAGAGATGAAGGGATGTTCTGAAGAGAAGAATCATTCACCTCAGGAGTGGCTTCTTTTTAATGCTGTTTATGGACAAGCAAAAATGCAAAAGAGTAATAGAAAAAATCTTGCCTTTGGATGCCACAGTTCTGGGTTCAAATTCCAACTCTGATGTTTATGTCACCTAGGTGACCTACCACTCAGGCTTCATTGGTTGGGCTGAATGGCTTCTGGGGTCAATTCCAACTTTAGAATCACCTTCTTTCTACATCAGTGGTTGCTACATCAATGGAAGTGATTTGGAGTTCATGGCCACTAGAGTAGAAGTCGCTTCCAACTGTAGACCTATGGCTCAAGAATTCTTGAATCATGCATAAACTGAGCATCCACAGAAATACAGAAATATGTCAAAAGAGCTATTGTGCGTCCTCTGAGGCTGTCTCAAGACTGAACATCTCTAGTTCTTTCAGCTGATCCTGATCTGACTCAAGGTTTCTCACCATTTTGCTTGCTCTCCTCTGGAAAAACTCCAGGTTACCACTGTCTTTCCTAAATCACAGTAATTAGAAGGAAAGGGAATAAGCATTTATATAGTGCCTACCCTATGCCAGGCACATTATAATATTATCTGATCTGATCATCACAACACAATCCCATTTTACCATTGGGGAAACCGAGGCAAACTAAAGTTAGGTAATTTGCCTGGGTCAAATAACTACTGAATATCTGAGGCTGGATTTGAACTCAGGTCTTTCTGACTCCAGGTTTAGCTGCTAGAACTGAATATAGTACTTCAGATGAGGTCCGAAGAGAGTAAAGTAGGATTATCATCATAATCTTCCCAGAAGTTCTGTTCCTCCTAATGAAACCCCAAGATGACATTAGCATTTTTAGTTCTCATATCATCATAATGGCTAACATTAAGCTTTCAGTCCACTTGAGTCCCCAGATCTTTTCAGTACGACTACTGTCTAACCATTTCTCCTCCATCTTATACTTGTGAAGTTGATTTTTCTTCCTAATGCGATGACTTCATATTGACTTCTATTCAATTTCTTGTTTGGTCTGTCCTTACATTAAGGGTAGCTAGATAGTGCAGTGGATAGAGCACTGAACTTGGAATCAGAAAGACTCAAATCTGGCCTCAGACACTTACTGGCTTTGTCATCCTGGGCAAGCCACTTAACCCTGTTTGCCTTAGTTCCTTATCTGTAAAATGAGCTGGAAAAGGAAATGTAAAATGTAAAATTAAAAAAAAAAAGAAAAAAAAAAGGATTTTTGCAAGAAAACCCCAAAAGGGGTCACAAAGAGTCACATATACCCAAAATAACCTAATAACAACTATTTTTATATTATTTTTTTTTCAATCAGCAAACTCCCTCCCATAGCATCCCTCCCAACTAAAAAAGGAAGAATTACAAAGTGGCAAACCAGCATTGCCAAATAAACCAGTTCTATTGTTATATCCAAAAATGTGTGACTCACGCTTTAAGCTTAGTCCATCTCCTCTTTGTCAGGAGGTGGGTAATGTTCTTCATAAGTCTTTTGGAATCATGGTTACTCATTGGATCAAAGTTCTTAATTTTTACAATTATTATATTATTATAATTATCATTATACATATATATTTTATCATATATCACATATATAATTACAATATAATGTTATACTATGTTATAATTATATGACATGTAATTATAATAATAATTAGAGTATAAACTAATCGTTAACTTGATTCTGTTAATTTCATCTTGTCCTACAAGTCTTTGTGGGATTCTCTGAAATAATTCTATGAATTTCATCCTATTAAATTCTTCCTGATGGTTCATCCTGACACTATTATCTAGCATGTTAGCTATCCATTCCACTGCAAGTTTGCAAATTTGATGAGTGTGTCATCTATCTAAACCTTTATTCAAGTCTTTGATAAGTATGTTAAACAGAATAGAACCAAGCACAGTTCCCTGGGGGACTTGCTTGAAAACTTCTTGCCACTATTAATATGGAACCATTAACATTTAAGCAGTTGTGAATCCAAATGATATAATATTGTCTTCTCCAATGTTATTAAATGTTTTTAAATATTATTAAATGTTTTTTATTATTATTAATATTATTATTATTAAATGTTATTAAAAGCTTTACTAAAAGCTAGATAAACCAAATCCCCTCATCTACTAGTTTAATAAACCTATCAGAAAAAGAAAATGAGATTAGCGTGGCATTAGTTCATTCTTGTAATCTTCAGAGAAACCCCATTTCCCCTCCTCATTGATTTGATTTGATTCTTGGGCATTTCCCATCCCTCCTGGGACTGACTTCCTTCAAATCCATGGGGTCCTCCCTATCTTTGAAATCTCTTTTCCCAAAAGTTAAAGTGTGTGTCGGACTGTGCCCAAATTTCTTCTCTTTTTGGTCACAAACTAAGATACAGTGGGATTCACTTCCTTCTAAAGTTTCTATCATTTCTACCTCCAGTAAATAGGCAGTGATGATCAGACCCAGAATAGAATCTCCATATTTTTGGTTCCTCAACTTTTTGAAGGATGAAATTATTATTAAGGAAAATCAGGAAGGTTTTTGCTGCTCTGCTTTTGAGAGAGATAGGAGGAAAAGGGTGACGGGGAAGGAGAAAGACAGAGATTAACA